>JABFQD010002023.1:0-16370 GCA_022817045.1 Psix sp. ZL-2020 | reverse complement strand
CATTCTGATAGTACTTAAAAACTGATTCAAAAAACAAAGCATCAAAGTTATGTTGTAATATATGTAAATATATATTATTAGTTAAGTAAGACACGTGAAAAAGTGGGCCGTAGCTAATATTTATTTGAAGTAATTTACTGAAATGATAGATAACGATTATATAATTTTTCAGTTATGATTAATTTGCTTTTTAACAGAAATAAAAAACAGAGTTATCATCTTTCAATTTTTCTCGTTTATTTTTATTTACTGTTCGCAAATTTCAATTAACCGAGTCAGAATTTATAGGTATATGAAAAAAAACTTTTTCGAATGTTTGGTCGAAAAATAAATGTTTTTGCAAGCATAGTAGGTTGCGTTGTCATCATGAAAATTTGAAACGAAATAAATAAAAAGTGAAATTGGAAAATACTATAGTCTTTTGATGTGTTATTAAGGTAGATTTATGTAGAAATTGACACATTGGTTGACAGCAAAGCAAATGATTAGGCCGCGTTGTTGAGATAAGGAGTGGTATTTGACGGGAGTGAAACTGTAATCGGGCTGAGCATGATCGAAAAAGCCGTCAAGTTAATCAAGAAGCAAGCTGCAGCTTATTCAAATTCGGTTTGTTGGTGGCGCAAGAAGCCAGCGGGTTGGCTTGTATATTAATTATGAATTGATATAATAATAGCTGCTGGCAGCCGGCAGTCGTATGATTTATGATTGTGTACTTGCGGGGTTAGCGGCGCGCAAAAAGCAGAATTAATCGGGTGACCATGTTTAGCGCAGTTATGCCTTTAGCGGGACACAGAGGGCGCAGAAAACACTTCATCACCGAGTACAAGGCGCGTCGGTTTGGTATCGCGTAAGATCGGAATACGTAATCACGGCTCATCTACAATTCTCGCTCGGAGGCGGATGCCTGGATATGTACTATGTACATGTAACTGTTCTTCTCGCCCCGAAAACGCCCGGTCCGAGCGAGCTACGAGCTCGAGTTCGTTGCTCGCCGGGCGCTGCCAAGCTGGATTATGCGAATTTTATGAATCACGACAGATTAGGCTCCGCGGCGCTCGTGATTGATGGACTTAGTTTATGTTTCCTAGCGCCAACGTGCATAATAATTCATTCTGCTGCGCGCGCTTTTTCCGTTTGTTGTTGCGCGCCCAACTTTCCCATCTTGCCCCTATTTCTTCATGTAAACCTATTAGTTCGTCCAACGCTGCCAAATTGCTCCTTTAGCAAGATCAATCGCGCTCTTACGTCAATTTGCCTCTTCGGATTAATTTGTTCCACTCGTACATTCTCTTCGTTATATACGAACGTTTTCATTAATTGCCATCTTTATAAATAAACATCGCGCCAAGCTTGCTATTAAATCGCCGCTTGATTTACGCGCGCCTCGCAAATTTATTGGCTCCCCTAAGTTTCGCAATCAACTCTCGGGCATTAGTAATTTTTATTTATTAATCAATAAAGAACAACCATTCGCTAAAACTTGTCAATTCATCAAACGCTTAATCGAGTCAAGTATTGAATTTTTAACTTCGCACATAGCAAATGTTCAATTGATAAATAAGCCTGATGTGACCGATTTGCGTATACGCACACACTGCCGTGCATTACCTAATTATTCATATTTCTTTTTTCTGCCGTGTTAGAATAGAATTGCGCTATCAAATTGTAATATCAAAAAACTGAAGTCAAGCGTTCGGAGATGTAAGTCAATTAATTGCAATATGAATATATTAAATAGACCGAATGCTTGAATGTGTAACAAATTTTTGCACGCAAAAATTTGAATTAATGACGAATCAGCTATTTTTGTGCTTTTTGTTCGATATAAGTAAATTTATTAAGCCGCGATAGGTTTGATTAATGATTCGAGTCTTGATTCCAGTGCGGCTTTGATTTTTCAACTTAAATAGCAAACTGAATTTCGTGTTTGAGTTAAATATCAATCATTTATGTCTTTGCGGTGAATAAGAGTAATATTTCATATACGTTGCGTTTTCATTCATATTACAACTTGGCTGGACGTCATGACGTCGTTATCTACGACGAAACACGCTAATAAAGAAGTCATTCCAGTTAACTTGTTCCGAACAAACGCGTCGGCTTGTGAATCTGTAATGATCGTATTAAAATCGCGAGCTTATTATGTCATACAGTTTGGAACTCGATAATAAATAAGGAAATGATAAAAAGAGAAACAGAGCAGAGGACTGAGAAACGCACTATTTGAGTGGTAAATATTTAAGCAAATCAGGTGCGGGGGTCGTTGAATTAGCATAAATAATTGGCCGAAACGTTTTATCTTGCAAAACAGCGCAATAATCATGAGCGTTTATGAAGTAAAAAGAAGGACGATTATTTTGTCGGAAAATAAATAACACGTCGCGCAATCGTGAATGTAATAACGCGGAGTGTTTAATATCAATTTTACGTATAAATTCAGAGGATGTATCACGCGCAAAGTGGTAGCAATATTTTGCCGTACACAAAAAGTACAATTACTATAATTCAAAAGCCAAAATGATGAGTGATTTTATAAAATAAATTTGCGGAGGTTTCATGAAAAATGCCTCAAGTGCAGGTGGGTCCTATATATATATAAACGTTTGAGTCTTGTTTATGAAATAGAACCGATTACTGTATCATGTTCTTTTCATGCGACAAAATAAATTACCAGGTATCTGGTGTGACAAATGCGCGCGCGCGCGACAAAAAGGGAAGACGAGAAATGAGACTGTGACGGATTATAGTATGGTTATGCTGAAAAATTTCTCACGAGACTCAACAGCCAGGGAGGAATAATTAAACAGCGTTGCGTAATTCGCGCGCGCCATCAACGCACCATGAAATCCACTTGACTTTGCTCACTTCCACCCCCGTT
Source organism: Psix sp. ZL-2020 (assembly GCA_022817045.1). Taxonomy (NCBI): domain Eukaryota; kingdom Metazoa; phylum Arthropoda; class Insecta; order Hymenoptera; family Scelionidae; genus Psix; species Psix sp. ZL-2020. Next base: position 13,492 of record JABFQD010002023.1, on the reverse strand, counting down.
ATCGTCAATTAAATTGCCACTACGTTTATTTTTTATTATGTTTATTCAGCGGCTCTGACCGTTGAATATCATTATTATTAACGATGAATAAGAGCGTTATTTAACGCTCACTACACTCTAGTCGATTCGTCGTCGACTTTAATGCCTTTATGAGTTACGCTCATGCCTCTAACAATCAATCATTCTAATTCACTTCATTTTTTATTGTTACCTAATTACTATGAAAATCCATTGAATCCATTTTTACGCTAATACATCCAGGAAATATTAACCTAATATATTCTCTTTAATTCTCTTATTATCCGATCGCTTTTTTACGCCAATAAATTTAACGCTATTTCAAACAATAGACAGTCTTCTTTCAAAACATTTGCTTTTTTCAACATTTTGCTCAACCATTTTTATAAATATTATTCCGATCTGTCTTTTTTGTTTATTACAGCACAACGTATAAATCACAATTCAATTAAATCGTATTTTGTTTCCAAATAGTTTTCACCGATATGACTTTTTAAACTGAATTGTACTCGGCACTTGAACAAACTTGCATAAGATAGAGTTAGAACTTGTATTAAAAACGTCTCACAAAAGTTGTTGCATGTTTTCACTGGTGACTTTGAAAGAGTGCGGCCGACAAAACGTTTGGCTGTTCTACTCACTGCTTTCAACATCTTTTATAATGAATAATTATATTTTGATAATAGATTCATTCTTAGCGGATTAGTCTGCAGAATCTGAAAGATCACGAAAGTAATGATGCACAGTGAGAGATACAATAAATGAATCAAATGTTGTGCTTTCAGCGTAACTCTGAAAAAGTTGTTTGAAATACAGTCTTTGCCTATATTCTGCAGATATTGAAACAGAACGAAACTTGAATAAGGTTACGTTAATTTCGATCAAATTTTCACTCTCAAAGAAGCAGACAAAAAAATAAATAAAATCGATTGCAATTTGACCAGGGAATTCAAATAGTTTCGATCAGATTTTAATCAGTTTTCTGCTCTTGAAAGTTGGATTTAACTAGAATTCATATCGTGTTTTGATCAAGACAAGTTTTCCTGGCTCCTGTTTAGCAGTTCAAAAAGCAAACTTTACTTTGTTTACAACGTATTTTACGTAAATATTTTTCCAAAACTTTGTAAATATGTACCGCTACTTTGCCTGCAATATATATTTTGTGCTTAGTTTTTCTTATGTTTTTAAAGGAAACTTCATTTTATATTCAGTGTTAATGGTAACTGTAATACTCCTGTCAGAACTGAGGAGCGAGTATTAAAATACAATAGAAGCCAATGTTGACTTCTTCGGTGCAGTGTTATAGGTAGAGGTGTCTGTAGATTTTATCGATTTAATTGTAGTCTGCAACAGTGATCCCGCAACATTAATAAAAACGGAATTCTCTTTTACATTTTAACGAACACTTGTCACATTGAATACGACCCAACTTCAGTTACTCACTTTTTCTTTAAAAAGAATGATTTACATGAAAAAATCAACTAATGTGAAATCTATTTTTTTGCGTGAAAAGAATGATTATTTAAGAGCCTGAAAATTCGAGATTTTTATAGACTGAATTTAAAATCCGAATACCAAAATTATATATCCGACTTTAGAATGGAAAATACTATATTGAAATGGAATTCTTAATATGACACATTGTCCGGACAATCACTAGATACGTCAAACAAAATAGGATTTAAATAAAATTTCGAAGAAAATGTAAGAATCTGTAGGAAAAGTTTGTCCACTGCATCGACCGATCGTTCATAACAATTACGTTCAATTGACAAGTTCATAAAATGATGAACGTTATTTGAACGTTCTTTAGCGCATGAGAATTTGCTATAATTACAAAGCCAATTATATGATTTCAAAAACATCAAATTTGGGACTTTCTGCTGGAGGAATAATGAAAGGAAGCTTCTTTCTCGAACAATTAAACCTTAAAATATATCAACTGAAGGAAATAAAGAGAAAAGTACTAAATAGCGGGTTGAATAAAGCTTTTTGGTAGATCTCTCATTTCGGGCACATCCTGCACTTCGACCACTTATCCTCTTTTATCTTACATCCACTTGGCTCACTTCACATCGCGGTCTGCTGTTTTATTCTGCTCTCTTCGGAAAGTGCAACATATATTTCTATCATAAAATGTTACAACCCTTTTCCTCGCCAATTCGTGTGTACTTGACATAACTGAAACAATGTAAACATAAAATGGCACAGATGGAGGGGGGAAGGGGGGGAGTTCGGTGTGTCTGACGATCTGTTTTACGTTGGCATGTGTCCTGATCGATATTGTAATATCTGTCTTATTTTTAGCGCGGCTGAAGCGAAATGCAGCCATCAAATAGACGCTTCGCGTGTCACTAGTTTGTTGGCATTAAATGAAAAGCAGCGTGGCCATGCAAGGAACGCATTCCCCTTGTCAGCATCTCTTTTTGAACGTGCACCCTCAAACCAAATGTATATAGATGTGGCAAATCAGTTTACATACAACGAACGTTGAAACGTATTTTTATTTTTGGCCATTCAACTTGTTTCTGACATCCGCGCTTAATACGATTAAAATAATTGGCTAATTAAGCATATTTACTTTTGGCGAAATGTTTTGTTTTTGTAGGATTCCGCCACTCAAAATTGAATCAAAGTTTAATAAGCTGCACTTTGCGTTATAACAAGCTTATTTGATCAGCTAAAATGCAACAACTTCGGAACTTTGGGTGGCAAACTTTTTTGATTCGTCTTCCATTTACATTATGGAACCCAACTGAAACAGAATTTTGGGTTAGGAAAAAGTGCGCGGCGCCAAGCCGGACTTCTGCAAGTTCATTTCTTATGCGGAATTTGTAAGATCGTGTTTAATAAGTCCGCCAATCATTTCGAAAATTTCTCGCGCCCAACCGACTTATAGTCCTAAACTCGAATTTGCTCATCAATATTAATAAACTATTACTCTTGCTTCGAGCCCCACGGACAACTATAATTAATTAAAGCATTTCAATATTTAAGCTTGCTCCGCGAGCTTACTTGTTGCGCAGTATGCAAATGCCGAGTCCAAATTAGAAATGTAGATACGCGATTCCTGTATCGCGGTCATTTTAGCCAGAAAAAGTGACTTTCTTTAGTTATATTAACTGAACAGTGCTTAAGATAACGATCCATTCGAAGCCGCTATCGTGATCTAAAACCCATTTGTGCTATTTTACAAGTTCTGCATGCCAACTTTGGCTTGTGCAAACTTGTTGTATTCCTTTTTGCAACTAATGGAATCACGAAAACCTCGACATCGATTCACATGTCGAAAACGAATATTGAAAACTTACGATTTGTTAAGATGCGCCGAAAACAGTGATTTGTAACAAGCTGTTATGTTTTCTCGTCATGAAAGCTCGTATTTGAATTTAATTCGCATCGTTGAATTTGATGTTTCAAATGAATTCATTAGTTTGATGTAATTTCTTATTTTAATCACGACGCAAATGACTGTGTGTGATTTATTCATTGTAACGTGTTCTCTTTTCGATTCACCTGCATTAATATAATTGTAAAATTCAATGACTCGGAGCCGGTTTTTTTGTCTTCTTGTTTTCTCTGCTTCATAAAGGCGGATAAATTTCAGGATGATCAAATGTTGCATTGTTCCCTGGTTTCTTCCTGGTTTTTATTAGCCAACTTTTCTCGTGAATAGCATTTACACAATACCATCGTGAAATATTACTTAAGGCACTTCGGGTACTTCAAAACTTTAGTTTCAGTGACATGATAGTACACAACTGTCGGTATTCATTACCATTTTCAAACTTTTTTCTCTGACTTGAACATGTAAGTATGGTCAATTATACGCGACTTATAGGAATAATCCAGGTAATTCAAATGGAATATTCAAATTTTCATTCCAAGAGTTGCTCTATTACTCGAGGAAGAAAAATAATTCACCTGAATTTCATGCATTATTCAATTATCGATGCAAAAATATATAAATTAATATTTCATTTTCATGAGACTTGAAAACGTGAGTTTCTAAAATGCGAGAAAAATGTGCAAAAAAGTTGATGAATCCTCAGCGAAAGCTGGCGAAATTTCGTTCAAGAAACTAGCAAAAAATTATTTTACATCGAATTTTTTGGTAAGACATAATTTCACTTGAATAGCGATTTCAAAATCTTGTTCTTTTTAGCTTTCAATAATATCTTTGGTATCTTTTCATATTACGATCACAAGCCAGGATCAGATTTCCGGTCGAGTGTGTATGCTCGAGCGAGCTCCTTTTTAGTCCGGTTTACTTACTGCAATTTTCTACAAAATTTCTGTGGTTCATGTGGGCGTATGTCGCATGTCCGAAGCACATGCACATGTAAGCCTATACATATATACTATAACCTAGGTACTTTTACCTATGTAGGTAAAAGTTATATAACATCGACTACTTTTCCAGGTTTAATGCACTTTTTTTCATAAGATCGAATCGCCGCCATCGTAGAGGTTACTAAAATTGTAGAACCAAAGTGAAGCTAGAAATTCTTTCAAAGTATTACGAAAAATGCGATTTATCTTATTTTTTTATTTATTCGCGAATGTAGGTATTAGGAGGAAAGTTGATGGACAAAAAACGTTATTTACTATTATTCGAGTTTACTTTCATGCCATTAATGGATGCGAATCCTTGTTTAGTAAAAATAGAGTAAAAATTATGACATTCTTGAAATAAAAACGTTCCAATAAAAAATGTATGAAACTTCCGTTGAAGAAACTTCTTTTTGTTTTAAATTGATTTCCCTGTGATATCACTTTTTTCCCCAAACGAAATATGACGTGAAAAACAGAACAAAAAATGGTGTTTTATATTAAAGCTATACGTTTTTCCCCTGCAACAAACTTGAGATAACTGCATACATACACGCGTTTAATTCGAGCTAAGTGCGAGCACTTAAAGTAATTACGTGTGAAACAGATACTTTTTCGTCAAGTATATGTTGTTACAAGCTGCAAGACATAACGCTGCTGTAACTTGAGATGAACATAAAGTGCGATGCATTCTCGCGTTGCTCGGCCACTTAATCAATGTTCTGTCGTTGTGCGTCATGGAACTCGAATGATCATTGTGCATTCATACATCACACTACATGTCAAGAGTGCAACTCTGACTTTTCATAACTTAGTTAAATTAGACAGCTTTGATGAGTCTAAATTTTACATGTTTCACGGGTTAATCAAGCCCTGTTATTAACCTTTAGTCGATTTCAAAGCTTCTTTTATTCATTCACTTTTATTCACTTCATTATTTCATATTAAAAATTATTCATTTACTAAATCCACGTTTTAAAATAATGTTCCGTAACATGATATAAACTTCATAACTGTAAATGAAATATTAAAAATGTCTCTTATTAAAACTCTCACTGTAGCTCCTATTTCTTTTCAAATGCGCTGCATGTAAATAATAGTATATTGTATTACAAGGGCAGTAAAATGTCAGATGTCAGTTTACTTATGTGACTTGTTACAATTTTCCTCAAAAGTAAACAACGCATTTTCTGTTTGTTTGTTTGTTTGTTGTGTACAACATAAACTTTTGAAGATGATACGAGTCTTGCGCATGCGCATTTCGATTTACAAGGGTTTTATACACTAGTTCATAAACAAGCATTGACGCACCTGTGCACAAGGGAGAAATGTAGCACTTTACTTTCACGTGTTAGAAAAAGAAATTGGCTATCAATCTTCTATTTAAATTAACTCTTTTACATGTAAAAGGTATTTTATGTATGTCGAAGTACATCATTTAATTGAATTATTATCAGAATTTTAATCAATCTCGAACATCGAACTTTGTTCTCAATATTCTTCTCATCTTAGTTTAAGTTTGTTGTACAATTAAAACATTTTATAGGAATTACATAACATTTTTCAATTGTACTTTATAACAGTATTATTTCAAAAAAAAAAAAAGTATCGAGACCACTGAAATTTGATTTCGATTAAAGTTAAGTCTGAATTTGATATAAGACAATTATATTGTTTAAGATCTGAAAATGTAGACCTTATTTCTACAATAGAGTCTCTCTACAAGTCTTCCTAATTGTTTGAAAAAATGAGTATGGTATTGAATAAAAATATTAGCTGACGACAGTATTAGCATTATTAGTTTTCTATTAATTAGAAAAAGTGTGCTAGTTAGCCAGACAGTTTCTGACATCTAGCAATTGGTATACAAAAAACTAAAGAGAATAAACAAGGGACTATCTATACATTTTACGCGAAACTCGACCGTAGTTTGCCAGTGCCTATACAACTCAATACTTGTCACTTCACCATTTTAAGGGCATGACAACACAATAATAAAGTCGAGTACTATTTAATAACAATTAAAATCACTGCCGTTTGAGCATTTTCAGGAATTCTTATAGCAACATTATTGTTAGAATATTATCATCTACCGGAAAGTAACATTTTACAAAATGTAAATTTCAAATTTGTGTTGTTTTAAGAACAAGTTTTCATAACTCATGTAATTGCTCAGTACGTTGTTTTTTTAAACTGACAAACTGAGAAATGAATGCAATGTACAATAACAATAATAATATTATTGTTACATTGATTCATACAATAAAGCGGCTTCTAAAATAAATATTTTGAAAAGGATTAAAAATGAATTGAATGGAAGAGATAAGCGATTGGTATAAAAGCTGATATTAATGATTATAAAAGATGCAAAACTTGCCTGTGCTCGTCACTGTGTAACGTGGATTAGACGTGTTAATCGGCAGCAGATCTCGCACCCATGAGATTACTGGAGGCGGGGAGCCCATGGCGCTGCAAGCTAGCATTGTACTGTGACCCACTTCAACGACTTTCGTAATCGGCGACTGAGTTATTACAGGAAAACCGACAGGCAGATTTCCAGCTGTAAAAGATGAAAACAAAATCGTTAGCTAGAAATACGAACTTTGAATAATTTGTGTGAAATTCGGCGACTTGAAACTGTAACGAATTAATTCGATAAATCTTCATTGAGACACATTTTCTATTCTACAGCAGATAAAATCACTAGAAGCTTCGGTTTATAAATATTCGCTGGCTTTTTCGCGTTTATTTGTTTGCGAAGTTACGAGTGTTATGTGGCCAAAACAAAAGCATGCATCAAAGTTGCATGAAAAAGCTAAGTTTTGCTCGTCTTTGAGCTTAAATAAACAATATCCGTCACACGGTTTTGTCCGAGCTCGAGGAATTCGTCTTTCGCGGACACTTTGCGGACTTGGAAGTTAAACGGAATATATTGGACTTGTGTTTTCCATTTGTAGGTTTTACGATCCATATTTAATATATCGACAGTCCAACTTGCAAAATATGAACTTTTGTTTCGCTCGGAGTCGTCGCTGAATGTCAATATTTATAATTATATATAATCACGAAAAGTTAAGCTGACGCTTTGTGCTGGGAATTACATTATGATGATGTGGGCTGAACATTCGGCGTGTGACCCTCGCAGCATTAACGCGGATTCTGCTGCACTTTGTCAAACTTGGCCAAAGTGTTTATTTTTCTATTAGAATTCCGTAAGAGCAGACTTCTCAAACTAAGAAACGTGTGAATTATGCGACTCCCAACTGTTTCTGCTTCTTCCACTTGCACAGTCTAAGTCTGCCTTAGGCGAGACAAATGGTCACACCCTGTCTAAGGATGTCTTATTTATTTTCCAATTTTTCTCAGATTTTTGTATTGAACTTTCATTATTCCAATTTGACTGCAACTCATTTTTCAAGCTTTGTACACTCTCAACAAATCTTTATTCACGTAGCAATTATATTTGACAAAAACACCGAGCAAATTTGAATTTTAATTTAAATTGTGATTATCATGATAACAAATAATAAAACTAAATATTTTCTTTTGCACGTCGAAAAGAGAAATCCAACTTAAATGATGAAATACTTTTATTTTCGGGATTTCGACCGTGATATAAATAAAGGAACAATTGGTTAAGCAATTGAATGCGGCGTTTGTAGACAAGAAGTGATGAAATGGTATTTTTTGCTTTGGGAAACCATGAAAAAAAAAAGTGCTATCTTGACTGTTTTCTTGTGTTTCACATGTATAAAGAAGTGGAATGTAAAGGGGAGAGGGGAGGTTGGGCGTGAAAGCGGTCGGTTGTGTCAATTGACCAATATCGAGGCTTTGCGCTTGTTTTTGTCGCTTTGTTTACTTTTGTGTGGCGTTTTCGTCAAAGTTATCGCAGCGTTATTCGCCAATTATAACAACGAGCGCATCGTCAATAGAATGTCTGTAGATGGCGTAACCGTTGTTTTCCTTGGACTGTATGGCGGCTGTCACTTCGGAAGCGTCACTGAAAGTTCGAACAATGAACTTGGATTTTTGTTCGATAACGCCGACGATGGCAAAAGTACATGTTCGAAGCATCGGATATTGCTAGAGACGTATTACAACTATTACGCGAAAATGTGTCTCGTTTCCTTTTCGACAAGCCTTTGTTCGCAACAGAACTTTACTTGATCCAGTATTCGCTGGCGCTTCTCATTTCCTACATGATTTTTTACGTCTGTTGTTACCAGGAAATGCGCTTTATTCGCGATTTCGTAAGTACTTGGATGTGACAGTGACATTACAAAAGTAGAAATGTTGCACAACAAGTTATAAAGAGATAGCGAAGAACGTTGAGACGAGCAGTAATGACGGAAAAGTAAAACATAATTGGGAGTCCAATTGTTAAAGAAAAACTTTTTTTAAACAGCATACAAATGATAAAGGTAGGGGATGTAAATTAATTTGATGTACGTTAGAGAGAAAATTGTTTTGTCGGAATTGAATTTTCAGTCGGCACACATAGCAACTTTCGAGTACCTAATGCGAAAAATAGATGGAAAGCTTCATTTCGTTTTGGCTCTCATTCCGTCGTGGACTCTCCTGGTAAAAAGATGACACTTTTTCGAAGTGCATGAAACTTGGAATGAAACTTGCTTGAAATCTTCGCAAACAATTTAAAAAGTAAGTTTCGAGTTTCTAAGATTTACTGCATTGTTATAGTTCATGCTTTTCGGCATTAGTAAGACTGAAAGCTAGATAACAAATTATTATAGTCGTCATTAAAAGAAAATACATCCTGCTTTGAAGTTAGACGTGAAGTAATCTGATAATACAGGTAATCGCGAAATTTGCTAGTGCTGAGCGGTCTCGTAAACGAATTTTGTTTTTTCATTTGATGATTCAGCGTCGCGACCATGTCACGCTGCTGTCTTTTGTGTAAACTAATAAAAATGACGAAATTTAAGTGATTACTTTTGTAAGCTTGGAAAGTTACAATTTGATTTATATGAAATCGAATGGTTTGATCGGAGACTTATGTTAGTATGATAAGTCACACGTATGTTTCTGCCAGGTGCAGCGCTGAAAGGTTTTGATATAAAAATAATGACGACTGTGACTTATATCTGGGTATTTTGGAGAAGCAAACCGAGTTGAGTCTGCCCTTTCCCATATAAATCACTTTTCATATCGGCTCAAAAAAATGAATCCCCATTAATCTCTGCGTAAGATATTACGCTGTTTTTCTGCGAAACGCAATTTTTATTGCGTTGTTGCGCTGTTCGAAAAATCATGAATTATTGCCGACCATGCGTAAGATAATGGAAAAGAATCATTCACCTTCGGCGGGCTCATACCAAATCGCTCGCAACAACGGTTTACAATATTCGCTTGGTTGTGCACTGATCGATCAACATTTCCGCAAATAATATCACATCGATTCAAGATTTGTTTCTGACTTTTTCTTCGTGACTTGGATTTTCATTCATTAGGGTGATGGCAGTCGCGAAGAAATTCCGTCCGCGTTTTGTGATTCCATCACGAATTTTCGTTTGTACGAGAGCGCAAAGCAAACTCGCCTGAGAAAATGTAACGCCGGCCAATTTTCGGTTTGCTGTTTGTGCTTGTGAAATTCTCTTCGTCAATTAACGAATGGTGAGCGCAAACTTTTGTGCCGCACAATCATACCAATCGTTCATATTATTTGAATTCCTCTCGTCTGTCGCGATCATTCCTCTTATTTAGATCGCTTCTTTTCCACCCAAATATTTGACTCGTATTCTTTTCCGATGAAAACAATTTTCCCATACCGTTCAAAACTGCCAACTTAATTTTTCACGTGTCATGTATCGTGCAAAAAGACTTTTTTCTTTATTTTCTTTCTTTGCTGCTTAGTTGCTCATTCATTTCAGACTCCGTGCTTTTTATGTGCTTTTTGGTATATTTATTTCTACTTTTTGTTGGCAATAATAAAAGCAAAAGGAAGTGAAAACGAATGATGGAAAAGATCGCGACTGCAACTTATCTGGGCAAATCTTCAGAGTTATTCAGAAAGTTCACAAAAGTCAACAAGTTGCATCAGGAGAAACCATCGCCGAGTCTGTCGAAAGTGCTTCTAAAAACGTATACATAACTTGAAATGAATATTTGGCAATCGCTGCGGCAATTTTACTTTTATGAAAAAATATTTTTACGCCCGTATAATTGCAAAAAATGATTATTTTCAAGTTAATCATTTTATCAAAAACTCGTTTCAAATTATGTACAGTTTGCAATTACATTTTCCGTCCATCATTTCAAGTATCCTTAATTTTCAAAATGTATTCAATATAGTTGTAAATGTAATTCATATTAATGCTGCTAAAATATTTTTATTCAAATTAATTTGTATTTTAATTTTGTTATTCATTATACCGTGTTAAATAAAGATAGATCAAATGAAAAGGATTTCATTGTCAGAGATTATCATTTAAAGTTATTTACAATCAAATTTTATTACATCAAAAGATTTGAATGAACATTTGTATGCTTGACTGACAAGCTCTATAAATGTTAGATTTTATATCGCGGAATATATTTCAACAAGAATGCATCGTATTTCTCGCAGTGAAAATAATTATTTATGAATTTATGCTTTTTTTCATACACTAATCACGTAGAATGAGAATCAAGTTTACAAAAGACCTGCAATTTTAATACCGCGATTACAATCGAATTGATTTACGACAGTTTCAAAATTATCAGATTAATCAATTACACGACAAGATCTGATTAGGATATAATAAACAAATTGTATGGTCTCCTGGGCTGACTTGTTAAAATTAAAAATTGTAGATTTACATTAAAGCAAGTACATTAATCCCCAGAGACTAGACAACTGCGATTTCAAATAGAAATAATGGGCAAACTTCTCGTAAACTAATATTAACTAAGTAGAATTTCAAAGTCCTATCGTCTTTTATAAGGAGGATCTCTAGAATATATTTCACTTTAAAATTTGAATTTTTACGTTCTTATCATTGTTTTATATCCCAACAGTGATATTTGCACTATGGCTCAAAAACTTTTCAAATTAATATTAATTGGACAAAATGTTGTTAGCGCAATGGCTGAATTATCAAAATTGATCATAACTTCTTTTTCGATTTACATTCTCGCTATTGTGTACGCATGCTGTATTGACTAAATTCCGTAGTTTTGGATCCATTAGGCCATTAGATAATTATTACGAACTCGTGCATAATAGAGTCTAGTCGACTTACGATATCCGTAATGAGCTTCACGAAGGTCTTTTGGTCATGATGCTCTATAAGTCTTTGTTTTGCACGTGCTAGTTTGCCATGGTTTGTAACGCTTCATACGTTTCGTGATCCGGTTCACTTGGCTGTAATTTTGTAGGCAAAGAGGTTCGCTGGGTAATGGACACTGCTTGTGTTCCGTAACGAACGGAATTAATGATTTCAGATTACCCGGGATCATTTCTTTTTTTTTTCTTTTCAAAGACTTCCGTCTTTAAAAGAATAAGGCATTCCAACTTTTTCACGTTTAACCATCAAAAGATACACTCTGCTAGTTCATTCATATTATCCTTCATTTGAACGAAACTTTTCGACATTCAACTTGACGAATTTCAAAATGTAAGTGCTGATGGAAATAGAAACATTGAGGCAAAATGGGATAGTAGTATTGTAAAAAGAAACAGCAAAGAAATATTCTAGAGCTGCAACTTTGATATTAGTATTTTTGATATTGTTACATCAACTTCGCCGAACTAGTTCCATTCGTCTTATTACAATGACGTCGAATATTTGTGATGCAATTTTCCATCGATGCATCACTTCTTATTCAAGTAATCGATTGCATTCATAGGGAGCAACAGTCAAAAGTGCGGTAACTGTTGAATCAACGCGATTACTCCAATCTTGTTGAAATGGAAGATAATTTCATTTTTCGAAATTAAATCAAATCTCAAATCAAAATTTATAAATAGTATAATGCAGCGAATAATGAAGTTTCGTCTGCTAGTTGGTTCTAGATTTATCGTATTGTTGATAATTTATGAATTTATCATTACGTTGTGTGAACATTTATGAGATCACAATGTACTCATGTTAAGACGTGATATTGATATCGGAATATCTATTCATGGGTCGTATGTCAAAGAGAAGTGTAGAGCTCTATAAGTGCAGAGGGATTTAGATAGGAGATGTACTTAGTGCTCAAAGGGATAACTTAGTCTCTTGATTTCATTTTCGATGCTTCTCAAGTGGACAAGGCTCGTTTTTCAATTTTATTGAATCCTTATATCGCGTCTTTCAATGTCTAATTATAAAAATTGTCTATGATGCATTGATAATTAAATTCACTTTACAAGTCGATGTATAAAGCTTTTTCACCAGCGTTTCATATTTTAAGACACGCATTAATTTTTACTTGCGTATATTCACTTTTTCCCGACTAATCATCATTCATAAATTAGGTTTGACCAAAATACAACATTTACGATGTTCGACTCAAAAGTTCTGGACAAGAGTAGCTCTGAGTGGAAGACATTAATGAAATATACGGGTTGTAACTTTTAAGTTCCCTTGAGATGAACTGGTGATTCCCAATCTCTGTCCAACGTTGATAATGCAGTCACTTGTTCCGACCCGTTCCATTGCTATGACGTCTTCCGTCCAACTACTCTCCGGACTATGTTTGGATTAAATGGATTTTACAAGTCAAAATTAAGGAACAAAGTGGACTATCAACGTTGAGGTTTACTTAAACCAAATAGATAGACAGGTTTTGTAATATGAATTATTATAGAATACAAATGACTGTTTTACAAAATTTAACATTCTTTAGAATGACAACGTCAGAAAACTGATTTATAATTTAATTAAATTTATTTTAAATTGTAAATATATCATTTCACAATAAGATGAATTCTTCCTTTCTAGTTTAATTTGTTCAATTTAGAATTTTCTTCTCTGTAATTAATTTGCTATAATTTAAGAACTAATGAATACATTTTTGTTATTACGTTTCCAAATTTTATTATTCCTTGATTCGATCTAAAACTGTACGTAATTAATTAAAATGCATAATTCTACATTATTATTTAATATTATAATAAAATAAACTTACTAAGATTTTGTAACTTTATGAATGTTGTTTATAA
>JABFQD010002022.1:0-16373 GCA_022817045.1 Psix sp. ZL-2020 | reverse complement strand
GTGTATTCGGCCTGCTACGTGCTATATGTCAAGATAATATTTTTAAGACTACCGGAATATATTAAAATTAGCCTTGTTGATTAAAATTAACAAATTGTTAAAATATTAAAAATACGAAATTTAAATCTAAGTCATTTATAATTAATATATATTATTATATTCATATCTTATATATGTTATATACATGATGCATATACAGTTCTGAATACAAAGGAACGTAGTATTTATATGCGTTAAGTGTACACAAAAATATGTATTATATGTAATAACAATTTTTAAACATAATTATATACATATTATATATATAAGTAACAATGTATACGTATCGTTTTTTTTATTTTACAAAGTCAGTTTCATCAGGTTATGGGCCCATAATTAATTTTGATTAACGATCATTAAAAAAAGTAACACATAATTCAAAAGTTGCATCTGAACGGTGTGATGAATATATCACGTGACCTAAATAGCCTGATATTCAATAACAATTCTTGAGACTAACTAGTCATATTAGCTTGACGGTCTCACAATACGGGATGAGGATTAGAGCATTACGAATCATGACCCTTAACAAAATAAGTGTCACATGTGGCAAAAAAGACGGTCGGCGAATGGCCGATACAAAGGTCTCGGCCATATCATAACCACCCCTGGTAAGTCCCCCGCGGGCGTACCCGTTCGATGTGTCGACTAATTGTATGAATTATGTATGTGCTCTCTTGCTCGCACGCGTCCGCCGTTGATTTGCTGCATACGCGTTGCTACGCGCACACTTTCACGTCATCTCCTGGGGTCTTCAATTGTCCACTGCCGAACAAAGAGAATTTCACTTGATTTGTCTATTAAAGAGCAGTCAGTGTAAAAATTATATGCAAACTACCTACTGTCTTCAAGAAATATCTATTCAGAAAAGAATACTAAGCAAAATCTTTAACTGTGGTTGACAAAGTATTCTTCAACTCGAGCAAAAATTATTCTCCTATCAAATACTTGTAAATTTACACGAAATACATTTATTTAAAAGAGAAAATCTAACCAAAAAATATACCTACAGAAATATCAAATATAGGGTAGACACAAAATAGACGTATCTAAATTTGCTTCGCAGTATATTTTATTCATGTTTACATTATCTACGTTCAGATTAATTTGTTTGTTTGTTAACGAAAATCGGTTTAGATGAGTGTACAAGTAGCAAAAAACAGTGTTTTTTTTGTTATCAAGATTTTACAATTCAAGAGGATAAAGAAAATAAATCCTCGATTCGAGTAAAGGGGGTAGTAAAAAGTAGTTGTCGGAAGAAATCGCAGAGAGCGTCGTGTTGAAGGAAACGGAAGGAATGGAGTAGAGGACAAGTAGCCAGGAGAATGCGAAGAAAGGGATACAACGGCACCGATTTACGGCATCCGACTTCCGGTCGGGGCGAGCGTTATTGAGATTAACAGGCTCATCCCTAACTCCATCCACTGACCGAAATAGGTTTTCGATCGTTGCCAGTGAAACCTTTGCAAGTATCCCGGGAAAAACATCGTTTGGCGTTTTTATACGACCCTTTATGGCGATTCTATAACATGAAAATGACTCATAGAAATAAACCCTTTTTGACAAAGTGGCGGAGACTATTTTTTCGTCTGATTTTCGAAAACGTTCCTCCATGTATTTTTTTACGTAACTTGCGTAATGATTCTATTTACATAGAACACACTTACTGTCATATTAATTACAATGATTTCAGACATTCTTTCTAGAGATAATTTGATGATCATCTTCCGTTGGGGACAATACGCGTGCGCGGGACAATAACAGCGTTTGTAAGAAAGTGACAATTAATGTTTATTGTTAATTGTCGGTTGTAGAGATTGAACGCAATTTGCAAGTTCAACGTGCAAAGTTCCTACAATCATTTCTTGAAATGCAGTCGAACAGGATAATTGAAGTATCCGCAACCGAGAGTGTGTTATTTTTACAGAACGCACCGTAACACGCATATGAGCCGATCTTGGAGTGTATCTTATGTACTTCAAACGCGTACCGATGATTCCAATCCATCTTTTTCCATTAGAATTACATTTTCTTCTTCGGAAAATGAAAAAAATCACACAATAATTTACTTTTAAAATATTTGATTTATGTTACATAAACAAAGATAACAAGTGTCTAGACTTTTGTATTTGACAATGTAAATATAATGTGCCGATTTGAAAAGCATTTTAATAAAACAAATTTTTATTTGCATCAACGAGTTTTGGTTTGCAAACGTTATGCGGGTCGTGTAAAAATCGTTTCCATGAGCAATGAAGGCGATACTATTATCATGAGAATAATAGAGACAGGCATACGCGAGTAGCAACTTTCATTGTACACACGTTTGACATGTCCGTTGAATTTGCATGGCGAAAATGACGACGTGTCGACGAGGGAAATTCATACTTAAATTATCCGTTGAATAACTATCGACTGCCTGTTCGTGTTTCGACTATAGCTATATACGTAACCCCGATTAGTAGTCAGTATGTAGAAAGTGTCCGAGTCCGAATTTGAGAGCATGATTTATGTGCAGAGAACATATTTTACTGAATGATACAGAATTGATGATATTGATAATCAAAGTCATATATTCATTATCAGCTATATCAATAAGAATATATTATTCAAGTTAGAGTTATAATAGTTTTTAAAAAAGACAAATTACAATTTAAATAATTAATTAAAATATGTAAATAAACATTTTTAAGATATAACTTTGAAGTTTCGTAGAAGGGCATAAAAAAATAATATTAAAATATGATTGTAATCAGTGACAAATAACATATTCAAATAGACTGTTTATTATTATTTTCAAATATGTATGATATACTGTATATATAAATGGTGTGAAATTGTGTACAACTGTGCCTATTTCCTTAACATTGTGTGTTTCTGAATATTTCATGAATTTTGAACGATTATATATCATAAATATGAAAAGCATAAATATTATGGTATCATCAATTTTCACTTTTATACTTCAAAAAGCCTTTCAGAGATATCGATTGTAAGTAAGTTTGTTGTCTACGTCGAAATCAAGAAAAAACTTGTAACAAAAAATAGCGACTTTATGGTCGGTTGTAAAAGTCATATCAATTAATTTACATTCTATTTGTACGACTATATACTCATTTTAATATTTTATCTCTCAACTGACAAAAAGTAATAGCCTGACTTCCAACCACCACATAATTAATTTGTTCTGCTTAGAGTTTGTAAAAAATTGCAACGATGCAAGATGACTGTTTTCTTTCTGCAATTAAAAATGCACATCATCCGGCAAATTCGAAAAGGCAATATTTGTGTTAAATATATAGCCTTATTACCGTCATCATAAAACATTCTCAAGATCGCGTTTCATGCGCCGCGTTATTTCGATATCGAAATTATCCTTATCGTTAATTTATTGTGGTTTTCCGAGTGCCGAGTACTGAGAATCGATCGGCCAAAGTACGAAGTAAACAAGAGTTGGAAGGAACCGAGAAGAAGACGCAGAGTTACATTCTTTGAATCGTTATCGAATAAGCGTCCCGGAGTAACGATTTCACAAGGGTATTACCGGATAATGGTACGCAATTTCTGGGCTCTTTGCTCTCGAGTGGTTTCACACCTCGGTCTGCAAGGCGGTCAGGATTGCCACAACTCGAATCGAGGTAAAAGGTTAACGTGATAACCATGCGGTCCAAGCGTCGACAGCGAGCGCTCCGACTGGACTTACCGACGCCAAGTACACGTAATACAAACACACGCGCGTAAACTTTTACACGTACACAGCACACCACTACCGGGGACGTACGCTTACACCGTCATTTCGTCTCTGTAAGATCGCATGATTGTGCTGGTCTTATACTTTATATCGACTGCGAGCGTAATCGCTGATCTGGTGATTTAGTTTTCGTTTTTTATTCCTCCTTTTTTCATTTTTCCCCGAGTTAAAATTGTTGTGTAAATTGCACAAAACTTTGCGCCTCCATTCATCACACTCATTCTTTTATTTTTATAATCTCCTCGATTTCTTCACGTCTTTTATATTCTTTGGTTTTAACACAATCTTCGCAGCAACGATGGTTCTGAAATAATCATTTTTCAATGATATTCGCAGTGACATATTCCTTGTAAGGATCGAACATATGAGGTTTTATATCTTTATTTGTACATATGTTAGTGTATGTGTGAAATAGTGAAACATTTATGGTTATTTAAGTTTGATTATTTTTATAGATATTTACATGTTTGTATTATTATAAATTTAAACTGTTTTTATATTTGAACCTTACAATCATTGTTTGCATTAAAAACAAACTTTTTGCATGTATGCGAATATAGGTTCTCATTGAAGTAGTGTAAAACTGTCAGGATCTCCTTAAGATACTATAGACATATAATTTTTTTCTTGTTGGTTATAATGTCCATATGAGGATTGTCTGATGTAAAATGAATGGATAGCATTTGCGCAATGTATATTTATATATCCTGACTATATGAGTTTTCCTATTCAATCATATATGACATATCTATGAAAATAAACATAATTTTGTCTATTTTACAACGGATATCAAAGTATAAATTTTCTAATCAAAAATGTATAAATTTTAATTGACATAATTAGTTTCCATTAATTGCTGAAATCAAAATTGACAGTATGAAAAAAATGGAAAAACTTCGATAATTTAGTCATTACAAATTATTATGACTAATTATGATTAATTAAAGTTAATTAGTCATTTATGCAAGTTCATTTGAAATATGCTTATATTTCAAATGAAATGAATACTATTACGCAACAAAAACGGTTGTCGAATTGAAATTTCCGCGTGTTCGTTAAAAGGAAAAATGAATAATTTTCATGAAATAAAAAAACATTTGCAATCCATTATTCATTGAGTAAACATTTTTTTCGTCTGATTTGTCATCAGATCATCGTCTCAAGATTGCACTTAAAATCATAAATCATGCAGTCAAATGAATATGAGCTACACGCGGCATGAAATGTGATTTGACAATGCGATGTCTTGAAGTCGTCCATAAATAAGTATGTACAAGCGCGATAAATGGCCATTTAACACCTATTAGATCTGTTAAGAGAGCAGCTTATTTGTAAAGACAGAGCCACCCGCGGGTCGACAATGATACGGAGGTGTTTCGTCTCAGCGTGTGAGCGCAGCTTGATTCGTTCAGGATGAAAAAGACTCTTTGTTACGCCACGTCGGACTCGTAGTTGTGAATACACGATTAGTCAGCACTTTTTGGAAACCGTTGCCTGCATCATTGATCCGTCATTAACTATTTGCATTTTAGATTTTATTTCACTTTGAGTTGCATCAAACCTATACATGCATGTGTGTGTGTGTGTGTGTGTGAAAAAGAAAAGTGCGGCTGAGAAATGCAGAAAATCCAAAATAAAATAATTGAATTGAATCTCAATTAACTATTTTGAAAAATGATAAATTATTAGGTTGAAGTTAAAAGAGTAGAAATGAGGTATTCGCTGGGACTGAAGGTCTGAAAAAAGTGGCGTGATAAAATGATATCTGAGATAAGGGAGAATAGTAAATTAATCAATAAAGTCACTTATGTGTATCGCGAATTGGTGTTTCTCAATCGATCGTTACGTCTACTATATATAAAACATCGGATATTGGTCGAGATTGAGTCTGAGCCGGGATATGCCGGGCGTTCATTAGCTTTTATATACGTGGGGAGGGGCCTTCTCTTCTTCGGAGATGCCACCACAAGATAGCTGTTGCACCGATCAAGCAGCGTTACGATAATTAGAAAATTAAATCGTCTGCGCGGTCCAATATACACCCCGAGTCTGCGCCGCACGGGGATTACGTACACGGCTGGGAAAAGATTCTCGCCAAGATGAGCGTATCCTTCGAACACGCTTGCATGTTAACATCGAAATTTAACTACAAAATTAACGTCTCGGGATAATTATTTTTGTTCCAAGCGGATATTCATTTGGACAATCAACCTTATCGCATGATGGATGTAAATGAATTAATCCAACATTTCCCTCGCGTAGATTAAACTCAAACTTTTCAACATTTTTGCTGTTCCCCATTTTTGCATTTAATACCAACACAAAAAGCTTAAAAGTAAAATCAGCTCATAATGTTGCCTGTCAATGAGAGAGATGGAAATTATCCTGCGACGTTGAAAAATCGAATCAATTTGTCACGTGGTTTGAGACAATTTACATATTTATATAGCGGCGGGTAAGAGCAAAAAGTTAACTAGGTAGCGTAAGTTGTGTCGAAAAATTTGAAGGCCCTGAAGTTTGGGTCTGGAACAGGCGGTTTAGGTGGTTCGATAGGTCCTGTAGATAGCCACAAGGCTGATAGGCGGATGATTTACTGAGCGTTTGCAAGAAAGGGTGGTGGTGCGGGGAGGATCTGATATTTTAATACAGCTCGGAGCGTGATGTTGGCCATCCATTTCGCGAGCCCCTTGTGCGTGCACACGCTCAATTTTGCATACGGAAATCATGGTGCATCGGACTCTGGCACTCGCGGGGAAGGGGCTCCCGCGACGTTCTGTACAGGAAGGAAGACTGTTTGTTACTATTATCTCCAATCGTTCTTCTACATACGCTCGCCACCCTTGACGTGCTTGGATAAATCCTCTTTACACTCCACTTCAGCTAACCTCCGCTCCACTTTTTTGCCTTAGATAGTGTCGGAACAACTCAACCGTAGACAAAACAAAACGGTTTATAATTTCACAGCGAGAGGAAAACAATACCAAATAGCTCACACGTATACCAAAATTATTCGTGACTGCAGGCGATTATTTATATCGCTATTCAACATAGTAGTCTTTTATCTTACGTTACCAAAAATATCGTTGAGACGATGTTTATATCATTGAATAAAATGAGGATAGATGTCTTGTGAGATAAGATTGTTGTTTCAATATTTCCCATGAAACGAGTCCAATTTCAACGGAAAACAGGTTGAATTTCAACTTAACATTAAATGTAGAAGTTTAAGCTTAATACGATACGTCATAATATGCCATATAAATATAGTTATTCAAAATTGAGGCATTAATAGAAATACATTTTAACCTATATTTAAAAATTATATTTTAATAATAATAATAGTAAATTATAAGCAATTTAATCAAATACCATATTTAAATTTTCTATAACATGCAAACAATGAGCTAAATTTGATATAGTACAAAGTTGATGTATATAAATATTACAAACCAAATATTTTAATAATCAGCTCATTTTCATTCCTCTTCAGTAGAATTTCATTTAGCCGTACATAAACAAATTTTCGAAAATTAATGAGTCATATTCAAGATTCCAAGTTTTTTTATGCAAAATTTGATGTTCTAAACTAGACCTGGTTTTTCGAAACGCTGAAACGAGAAAATTATAATACGTAAATGCGAAAAAAAATTGTTTAGCTTATATGAAAGAAGTTGGTTGTTTTGCTTCGGGTATTCTTTGATGTATCTCTTTGATCGCGTTCCCACATTTCATACAGCCACCCCCGCTGTACATTTGTGAGCCTGTAGGTATACGTGAGTTTTGGCGCAAAAGAAACGGGAAGGCAAAGCGCGAGAACAAGAGAGAAAGAGAGGAACAGTGAGATGGATAGGTGACGAGAGAGACAGGCTGATGCGAGCTAGGCTGCGATGTTGTTTTTTGTGTCTGGCGGGCTCTCTGTTGCTTGGGTCCAGAGTTCGCCACGATTTAGTGGCCCTAATTGCAGGGTTCAGCTATTTAATTACCGGGTTCGAGGACCGCCGTCCCTGGTGCGAGTCATTCCTATACGTCGTTGTACAAATGCGGTACATTCATACGAATGTGCAGGCGGACCAAGGTACCGCTTTTAATATGTGTCCCTCCGATCTTGCCAGTCTATCCCTCCATTTTTTTCGCCCTTCCGATTGGAATTTTCTCAGATCATCGTTTAGATAAACTCAATTTATGAGATTTCAAAAACTGCTGGCTCATCGGCTGACAAAATAAGGACATAGACATTATTTTCATTGAGGATAACATAGAATCCAGAGGCGTTTGCGAATCGAATGTATATAATCTTAGAAAGTTACAAAATCAAAAGATGTATAACTATATCAGAGATTCAAATTTATAGTCTGATAATATTTAATTAAATTAAATTATAATTTACAATACAACGTACTGATAAAATACGACTATTTAAATAATGAGATTAAATTTGATAGAAGTATATATTGTAAAAAGTGACAATAGATATGAGTTAAATGATCATCTTTTTTCATATTGTATATATTTTATATTAATCGTATGCGGGAGTTGAATTCGATAATCTTTAACTTTTTGTCCATAAATATACCATTTTCTTTGCAAAAACTAATATCATTTATAGTTTGAATGAAAACATGCAAACATCCACAGTAATGATAATTGCATACTTATAATCATGAAGTTTACATTTGTCTTATTCAGAGACTATAGGCATACAGAACTATCTTGAAAGAAAAATTGCAATAATCTGAAAATACATTAGGTATATTTTAATCAATACACATAAGAATAGAGAAAAAGTTGCACGTTTAAAATTACATTATCGTATTCGTTTTTATTCAATAAGACGTCTAACAAAAATTGCAACTGCTTGGCGCAGTAATCCCGCGAATTGGCGCAGTTATTTTTCAAGCGGCAACTTTCCACTCGGGACGCATAAAACTGGTTTTCCATCAAGTGAAACCGCGAACTTTCATCACAGCGGGGAACATTTTAATTTCAGCGATTTTCGCGGGCGACTTGACTTTTCATTAAACGGCACTTGGTGACTGTCACGAGACCACCATTTTATTTTGCATCCACGCGATATTTCAGTTTCCCCTCCAACGGTTTCTCCTACCTCCGTACACGAACGAAGCATATATCACCTTCAACTCGCTGCGGAACCCACCTTCCCGGCTATCTTACCGGTTATGCGTTAGTGGTCGCCATGTTCGTAACGGCGCCACGACCGATTCGTCATTCAGCAGCATCCATTCTCATTTTTACGACACTGACTGGTTATTTATTAGTGATAATAATTCGCACATGCAGCTATAAATGATAATGCTTAATTTCGCTGTCAATTTTAATTCGCCACTATAAGTAATCATCTGGAATTTATTGGAGAGTGGAATTATTATGGAAAATCATTTACCACTTCCGCGATTGATTTGCTTCAAATGTAAAATGAAAGCTGGAGGATTCGAAAGAAGGTAAACAGTTGATTGTGAAACTGGTTGTCAAAATGTGAGAAACACAAAATGATCAACGCGACAAATGTGAAGGCAACAAATCAGACGGCAAAAAATGGAAATTTTGATCATAAATCTTGTCATTAAAATGAATCGTGGAAACACGTTGTATACGCACATTGCACGCCTACCAATGGAATCTTTTAATCGTTGTTAATGATAGGCTGCATCTGCAGCAAAGCAAGACAGTCCCGTGGCCCCGCTGCTACTAAATGATTGATAAGTCCATAAACCGACGTTCCCTTTTTTGATTTCGGAGGTCATGCTGGGTGCACGCGCGGTACGATTTTGCCGCAGGTGACTTTGTGACAAGATGATGACCCGCCTAAACTTGGAATCATCATGATTACCGTGCCAAGCTAACCTGTAATGCGACCAAGACCATTGCCACTGTCTGCTGGTTGTTCAAAAGTCTCGTTTTCTCACATCCTCGTGATAGTGCCTAAATTACACTCACATGTACAAGCTGTTTCGACTGGATTCTTCACATATGGAAGTGTTGAGCCATCGGTTTGTAATATTTCGAAGAATTAATAGTGAAAATTGTGATTATTTAAAACGCTAATCATACAGTTTAACTACATTAGCTGAAAATATAGTCTCAATAACTGTTATGATTTAATTATGAACAAATAATAAGTAGTACAGTGAGTCTATTTGGGTTAATAATATACCTAAAAAACTGAATTTCATTTTCAGATGATTTGCATTTTAACAATGTATTACCACCAGTTTCATTGTGATAAGAAAATTGAATAGTTGATGGAATGTAAGAAGAGTTTTATTAGAGTATTAATTATTAAGAGCTCGCATCTGTAATATGTTTATGTTATTTATACATACAATCGAATTTCAAAATGCATCAAATGAAGCCTGTTGATATTACATGTTACGTTTTTGTATATTTTATACAATTTCTATCTATGGTATTATTTAAAATATTGTTAAATTATTTGAAATGCATATTGTTCAGAAAAAGATATATCATAAAATTCAAGAAACATTTTTTATGTAGAATATTTTGATGATTTATATATAATCATAATCTCATTATATAACCCCTCCTCCCCAATTTAAATAAATATTTAACAATCTGATAATGATGATGACCATAAATTGCAGCAAAACCAATGTTTCTGAAGTATCAAGTGTATTTGCACAATGCTTTTTTTTAAATTGTCTTTAAATGTTCACTATCATCTTTTACAAGTCTGTTGAAAAAAGTATATATGCATGTTGTCAGCAATTTTTGGTTGAAACGCATTTTTTTTATTAAGGCCATTCTAATAAAGTGAATGAAAGAAATATTTGAAAAGCGTAATAATGAGTTAACAAATTTGTTTCTTTATCCTGTTAAAAAATGTTTGCTTTCTACAATTCCTTAATTTTGTCTCAAATTATTAAATGTTAGCAATTCAAATTTTATTTATAATTAAATTTTACAATTTCAAAAATTGTCAATCTCCTAAACACAAATTATAAAGTATAAAGTCTAATTTGAAACTGAATATATCAATAAAATTGTGATGTGCAATTAATTTATTATATATTCAATCTTGGCGGTTTTAATTAATATCAACAATTCATTTAAGATGTCATTAAAAACGTGAAGTATTTAAAAGTAATTTATTTTTCCTTTTAACACGTGATAAAATTAGTCGAATAAGATATTTAAAAATATAGTGTTAAAGTTTTTAAAATGTACTGTTACATATATAAGTAAAACATGTGATCTGGTAAATGGAAACCATCCATAAATGTAACTATATAGACCTCGCGTTGAAAAGTCCAAAGCGCAATGAAATTTCCATAAAAAGTATGCATATATATTATTATATCGACATTAATCACAAAAGACAACCAAGCCATAGAACAACATTATTAACAGAGCAGGCATCGCAGTGATATAAGCAGCCGCTCATTATCTCTCGTTTACACATTTTTCCGAACTGCCTTGCGCGAGTGCTATTCTTCAACACCTTTCTTCGGCGCACAAAGCCGCAGCTAATTTACAACTTAGTTCAAGCTCACAAGTCGATTAGCCGCGACGCGTTCTCAGCACTTTTCTTTAGGAACTTTAAAACTTAAAAGTTTTAATTGCAGGTCTCAACTTGGCGGAGGGAGTCATTATTTTTTCGGCTTCAGCCGAGCAAATCGCGACTTAACATATTGCCGTCCTTTTCGTTAGCTCGTGCTTTTTATCTATCTCCTAAGACGGTCCGCCAATAATAACAGAGCACTCGAAAGAAACGACCATCCATCCACTCGAGCACGAGCTCGCGCCGATTTTTCACCAGCAAGGCCGCAACAAGCACTCGAGACTCTCATTAATCCTGACCATAATGTGACGCAGGCCTTTGGCCGGTCTTTTTGGAAAAGCTGTTAAGCGCCATCTGACCGGATGTAGATATTAATCTTGCAAAAGAGCTGGATCGCTGATTGCGTCCCACGAAATCAACCTCCTCGTTTATTTCCCTTTCGCTATATTAGGCCGCTGTAATAATTAATCAGTCAATTCTTTGAAACTGCTCAACTTTGCCCCGAATACAGCGTTTATTGCAAATTAACGGTACCTCAATTCTACTTCAAGTATGTATCTCTCTGGATGTTACTCCAAAAATTACCCCGCAATTTCATTTTTATAATTAAAGAATATAATTCATTTAAACGGGGTACTGGTTTAAGTCGAATTTTTTCGGCTCATGATTGAGGTTATTATAACCTAATTGCTAGTTTTAGCTGATCATAATAATGTGAGGTGTAATACAGAGTAGGAGAAAAACATTTTCGATCTTCCCTATGCAAGTGACTGCATAACAAACCAACTTTTTACTATGATATAATTTAAAAATTGAGGTTAGTAAGGTAAATTTGATAAATTCACTTTGATTAAGTCCTAAATCTAATTTCGTTCTACTGCCGCGTTTCATATTTAATGCAACTAAAAGCTCAAACGAGCCTAATTTAAACCTAAAATTTAAAAATAAAAACTGAACAATCAATATTAAATTAAATTACGATTATTAGACAAAATTAGAAAACGAAAGACAACTTATATTTCCCAACATCATCATCATCAATTTCTGCATATTTTCCTTCAAATATAATACAAACAAACTATATATTACAATTCTCATTTAAGCGATCTTTATGCCGCATTTTCATATCTAAGAATATTCCAGATTCAAATCATTCATTTCCCTTAAAATTCGCGTACTATAATTTTGTTACATTTTTCTCTCATTATAATGATCACAGTGGTTTAAGCTCCGCAGGACTTGACATTTGCAGAAATTTTGGATCGTTTGAGCGATGCCGATCTGTTTGTAAGAATGCGGCTCAGCACCCTTTGCAATGATCCTTTGGTTCCTTGTTCAATATTTTGATGAATGAATCGAAGAAATGAATGGGGACTTCACGATTCCCACTGTATTGAATTACATAGCGATGAAGAACGCAACGTTTCGTTAGCGAAATACGAATCCATTCACCCGTTCACCCAAGCCTTATTACTTCACTCGTGTCTTCCCTTCATTCATAGCTATAGACTTCATAGCAACATGCACAAAAAGTTGTGCGTCATAGCTACAGCGCTCGACGATTGTACAGACCAGCACAATTTATTAATAGCTCTAATGTCAGCAATGAGCGTTTACGACATATCGTTTGATCAGGACATTGGTACAACTTGAGGAAAAATGACTTACCGAAGTTCAACATTCGCGGATCTTGTGAGCTACGTATCTCCTTTTGATTCGAGGAGATGAGTTAACGTCGGGTACGGATTTAATTACAAGAGTGAGTTTAATGAAAACAATTGTGTTGCGGTTTGCCGCACAAAGTGTATAGTTTATATTGTGTACAAGTGTTAAAACTCGTAACACTGAGCATATCCATCTGATAGTAAAGTGGAGACTGTTTTATGGTGCACAGATTACACGCTTTTGAGCACGATAAATGCCCTTTTAAATATAGCATGTTCGATTCGTCAGGGCATTCGTGCAGAAGGATGCCCTGAAAATTGAATATTACGCGTCGTTCGGCCGTTACGCAACTCTTAATTGTGGTTAATTTGAAGTGGCCTGTTTGGTTTCCACGCGAATGTGCACTAACCGCGTGAAATGTCACGCAGCCTCGTTATCTAACCCCGCAAAAGTTGATCTTACGGTCCACGCGAGTGAAATCTGATCGCCTATTAGAAAGTCGTCATCATTTTTAATTATACTTCAAATGTCGGATTAGCATGCATAATATATTCTGTGTAGGTATTAGCTGCAATTGAGATGCTACAAAAATCATCACACCTTTTCAATTGATTGTATACTTTAATCCAACATCCGCGGAACAAGGAATAAGGAAACGGTGCGAATATAAACTTTCTAGAATCGTGTTTACACTTAAATTTCATTTAAGTATAAAGGTGTTTAATCTAATACGTATAAGCGTATATTTTTTATCTATTCACATGATTCATAAAACCAAATTTTCTTTTATTTGAAAACAAACTGTTTCGTCGGGTATATGCATTGGTTACGGGGTCGAAGAAATACAAACAAGAAACTGAGAACATCGTCGCATCCTGTGAATCGCACCACGTGACCGCGGTAACTTTTAATTGGTCGAAAATACAGGATTGCGCGTGGGGGAGAGGATCAAGGGGAGAGAGGGTGGTTAGGGTTACAGCGCGGATTAGGCGCGGGTTGCATAAACGGGGCACGGGAGGGCGGTCTGAGGACCCCACCAACAACACCTTTGCTCATACACCGGCGTGCCCACGATGCGAATTCTCGTATACACCGACGGTACCGGTTAAGTGCAGTTGTCATCATTGCGCAGATTGTCTTCTCGCTTCCTCAAACTCTAGGAAATTGCTATCCCCGATTTCAGTAGTTCTCGGACTCCTGCGACACAACACACTGTTTACCTCCCTCGTTGGTCACCGATCTTTTACCGTCCCTCCATAGTCTTCTATACGCATCCACCAACACAAGCAAAAACGAGATCCGCCTCCGTTGAACGATGCTGCGAATCAACGAAAAAGCTCAGTTATAATTGTTGCCTGTTCACGAGAACATCAATCCAATAGTCGTGCAGTTTGGGTTTGGCGCACCATGTGTTCTGGTGACGTACCCTTCAAAAGTGTCAAGTGAAATTACCGTTGAATTGGAGATTCGTCAAGATGAATTGCGCTTATCAGTATCCACAACCTACGCATCCACAGAACGTCATGACTATCGGAGTAAACCCAGTGATTAACCAGCAAAATCATCTTCAAACTTCGGAAACGGGGTACCTTGAGGTAGATTTGTCCTACATAATTTATTACACATTTATTTTAATTTTTATCATTTCTAATTTACAATTCGAACATTCGTTATTTTATGTAAATGTATGATTAGTTAACCTTTAAAAATAAGGGTTGGAAATTTAAATATTCATTTTAAATCTCTAATTACAAATGTTCAACTTTCAGCGTAATATTCTGGTCTTGGAAGATTTATAAGAAAGACTTTTTCGTGATTTTATGGTGTATTTTTGCAGAGGGTGTGATTAATTTTTGAAATTTTAAATTATAATGTAGAGTTTGATTTCCATTTATTTTTCATCTAAGAATCTTTTTCTTTTTTTGAGGATGGGGTAGAGCTATTAAAAGTCAAATAAAATCGAATAAGTTTTTGATTATCCAAGAAACTGTTCTAGTAATTGAAAGTCAGCAACCAATAATCGACGGTATTGAAATTTTAAGCGGGCGAAATTTTGGGCGGACAGAATCACCCCAGCATTAATTGTTCATTTCTCAGCATCTATATCAGCCAATGCCAAAATCAACCCGCCTTTGATTATACTTCACGCACTGGCAATTCGTTCTCCAAAATCGAATTTGCTCGATTGCTAATCGAATGCGTCGATTCGATTAAATATTTCTTTTTTGGCGGAGTCGCTCAACTTTCTACACTAATTTCCTTATATTATAGGAATCGAATTGAGCTTGCTATGTCTTGTTTAAACGTACTAGGAGCGCGAAAATTTGGCACTCGTTTTCCAAGGCTTGTTGACACAAAGTTAATGTCGTAATGCAGGGAGAGAATGACTTGGTGGAAAGTCAGTTGTAGCTAGGGGATATTAATATAAAGCCCTGATTCATAATTATAGTGATTACCGTATTTCCAGAGGGCGGTCAAGGGCGTCCCTTTAGTTTGCACGTCATTTTAAAATCTCGATTCTATACTGGATTCCTCAACATATTTTTATTCGTTATCTACCTTTCATCTTTACACCGAGATTTTTTTTCGCAAAAATGGAACGCATATTTGTTTTATTTAACTTTTATGGATAAAAGTTTGCATGACTAATTTAAGGGAAATTTATGAATTCATTTTCAAGTGTCAAAAATATCAATACTATATTAAAAAACATAAATATAACATGTGACATCAAAAATGCACTTCTTACGTTTAAAAGAGCATTTTAGAAATCTCTATAATATTGTTAGTAAAAAATCTTATTTGAAACATTGTTAGTATGATGTCAACTGTATCCAAATTATAAAAAACTACTTTTCTGAAAAATTTGGTATTTCAAATTGATTTTTCCCTTGTGTCTATTATTTATTTAGCTAATAAATTGTGAGCTGGTAGACAGTTTGATTAAATTTATGCAATTAAAAAATTTATTTTAATATACTTTGCGATTAATTAAGATCGAGATTTAAGATTTAATCGAGAAATTTTAATTTTATTTCACGGAAAAAAAATTATTTTACACGTAGAAATTGATATAATTATTATATATTTATTTTTAAAGATTCATTTATTAGAATATTTGATTGATTTTAAACCCAACCTCTTTAAACAGGCAATACATTTTACGTATTCAGCCTTAATTTTATCAAATTAATCACTTTTTTTTATTTTTTAATTTTTACTAGTTTTTTCTTTTTTCTGATCAAATGGATAAATCAAAATTTGTTAGTTTGAAATAAATGTTTCTCTGTATCACAAAATTAAATTATTTGTACAATACATATTTTTAGATATGAATGTGTAATCTATTTAGTACCTAAGGATTAATAATAATTAGTCTAG
>JABFQD010002021.1:0-16376 GCA_022817045.1 Psix sp. ZL-2020 | reverse complement strand
ATCTACGCTTCGGGCATACGTTTCCATAAATATAATATAATCATTAATATATTATATATTATAGATTCAATAATCATCATTTACTTTTCTAATAATCGGATTGCCAAATGACTGCAATGTCTAATAACGTTTTCCATAACGTTTTTCATAACTTTTATTATAATTTTATAACAGTCTAATAAATACTACCTAATCGTTGACTTTTCTTCCCAAATCTATCAATATTTCATGAGCGCAGTAAAAATTTGTCGTACGAATACACACTGCAATTGTCTTTAATTAAATATCTTGAAAATAATGTCTTCAATGTAAACCTTCCGTAATACTCTATTTTACAAAAGTTTAAAAAGATTTTTTAGATACTTTTTCTTTTTGTTTTATGAACATCATTTAGTGAATGCACTTAAAACTTGTTGATACTCAGTAGATCTTTGGAACATGGGTTGTAAGTGCGAAATGCTAAAATGTCTATTTGAAGAACGCAACAACAATTCACAACAAATATCACGAAAGAGAGCATAGACGGATAAAATTATTTTGCATACATCAAATCACAGAAAGTAAGTATTTTCATACTGCAATGAAAGTCAGAAAATTAATCTAGCTCTATAGCGTTAAGATGTTTTAGACTATATGCAATTAGTTTCATTAATACCCAATTCCTGTCTTGAGTCAATCATCATTTTAACTTTATTCAAATTTCGAATCTAGCGAGTGCCTCGAATTTCACAGAATTTCCAAGATGACAGTAGCATTTTAACAACGTCAAAGTTCTGCTCATAAACGTTCACGCATGTATATACAATGATACTGTTGTAATTTCACTAATTCCAAAAAGATTTGTCTTCTGAAATTCAACAGTCAATAAACAGTAGATACAATGTACTTAGCATCGAACATAAATATCTTCAACATCGCAGGAAATGATTAACAGTGAAAAATACACGACTCATAGTTGCCAAGTCTCGTAGAGCTAATACAATATGGGTTAACACTCTCGTACCAATTTAACAATAATCGTAGAATGACTGTAGAACCAACAAAAACTGCTGTCAATAAGAATACCCGCAATTTGTTGCGTGCCTACATAAAATTGAATGCTCTCATTGACAGCGAGAATGAAATAAATGGCGCTATCTAAAACGAATCACCTTGACGATTCACAACAGTCATTTATACATATTACAATCTTTTTAATCAGAAGACTCAAAGCGGAAGGTCGTTACTGAAAAGACGACGCGACTAAAAAGCGATTTTTACATGGTTTTTTACTAACAGAGAACTGTTAGTTCACGACGACACGTAGATTATTTGTTCATGAAGATACCTTTAAAGGGTCAACAAGTGTAAGATCAGGTAAGTTGACCCGGAGATGTGATGTACACTATACATAAAATTATATAAACACACTAGAGACGAAACTATTGTAGATACAAAGATAAAAGATAACACGATGAATACAAACAAAACACAATATCAATACTGCAACGACATTCTAAGATACGTGAAACTTCGTGTGACGTACACGTCAATGTTGGAGTTTATCGCAAAGGATTTATTTTCTCGCGTCTCGATCGTTAGAGAAATAATACATGGAACAGGATGATTAACCACTAAAGGATGGTGCTAAGTTACCACTAAATGCAATCACGGCGGTACTTGTACATCGGTGTCCTAAACGCAACACGTCCTAAACCGCTTGTACAGGCACTTGATACCATGTAACACTTTCGGTATTTCAAACTCGGCTCCGCAAACACGCAAACAACCCGGAGACTCAAACTCAAAGCAAACGATTGAATGTAAAACGAGGATGTTTATAAACAATCCTGTGATCGTTTGAGCGTTGCGGAAAAGTTGACTATCTTTGGTCGATTATTCGTCTTGCGTGTAACGTATAGATGACCAGTAAGATTCAAAGTCCGTACCAACTGTGACTAATGAATTGACATGTTAGTATTGCTAATTAATACTAATATTGTGTTAGTTTTTATTTTCCGATAATAGCCACTGAAATATTCGCAGCTGATATTAATGGCGAAGCCGACATTAACAGACAGAATAGTAGTAACTTAGGGAGTTGGCTTCATTCTCAGGAATGTTTTCTTACAAGCTTGATTTGAGTAGCAGCTTATGCGCAGTCAATGTGGAGTTTGGATAGTTCGCTAATAAATGACTTTGGTGTAATTACGTGTGAGGAACCTAAAAACAATTATTTATAATCAAACAATGGCTCTACAAATTTTAGTTGCTTATAGATTTTGTCAACAGATCTATTCGTATCATAAAGTATCGTGACTTACCAACTATGACTTCCCAGTTGTTCATCGCTTTCGTGACTTCATATGCACATCGGATTTCGGAAAAGCATACTCCTCCAACAATGAATACGATGAAACGAGGTACATTTTTGATTGTTTGCTGGCCTTTATCTTTGTGCCAATGACCATATCGTACACTGTTACAAAAACAAACAATTTTAATTAGTTGACAATTTTATATATAAATATATGTATATAAAATAGTAAAGTAAATATATAAAATAAAATAGTTACAATTTCATTACAAAACATTAATAATAGTACATTACATAACGATGAAAAAACGAGTTTTAGGTTGGCAGTCTGAAGGGCTGCTAATCTATAACTCGTTTTTGTTGGTAGCCCTTCGGGCTATAATCATGTTTTGTTTTTGAGTGACAAAATGTTTCTAATTCTATTTTGTTTATATAAATGCATAAATAATAATTAATAACCTCGTAGGAGCATGGTATCCTGAACTGGATGATCGACCCATGCCCAAAAATGGAAAATGTTTTTGTTCAAGTTTGTCCTCGATACCATCTTCCATAATATCCTTAACTACAGGTGTCCAGCGACTCATTTGGTAAGTTTGTTCAGTAATTCTTTCCTTGCGTGGCACGGTATACATTTTTTTACGATTTCCCTGAAAAAGAGTTG
Organism: Psix sp. ZL-2020; assembly: GCA_022817045.1. Taxonomy (NCBI): domain Eukaryota; kingdom Metazoa; phylum Arthropoda; class Insecta; order Hymenoptera; family Scelionidae; genus Psix; species Psix sp. ZL-2020. Next base: position 13,416 of record JABFQD010002021.1, on the reverse strand, counting down.
TAATTGAATATGAATATGTGAACAACTAGAAATTTGAATCAGTGTCATACAGTTTAAACTATCTTACATCGACAACAACGTTGAGTCCGAGATTCGCCATGTTAACAATAGTTTGTTTGTCCTCCGGGGACATCTGGGCGTGATGTATCAAGCGATTCAAGTTGTCTTCAGAAATACCGTTTTTGCTGAGAACGTATAGTGCGATAATGCGAAGTTTGTCAAGATTGTTTACAGTCTGATCCAGTAAAATTGGAGTAATGTTTCTCATATGGTCTTTAATTCGTTCGCCTTCTGCGTCAGTTCCCATCGCCAAATCCTATAAAAAATTTCTTTACATTAGAAATGTAATATTTATGATTAAAGTTGTAAAAATTCCTTTGATGTGTATACAATAATCATTATAATTTTTATTATATATTATTAAAACGATTTTGAAAAATAACTCTGATGTAACTTAAATAATATAGTGAACCTATATATAAGAAAGTATCGAATTTTTAAATTAAAAGTAAGTCCGGACAAAAAGCTATTGATTAATTTTTTATTGTACTTTAAAAGTTCATTATATTTGCTTGCATTTTGTGAAAATGGGTTTATATACATTAAGAATTTACCTGTTCTACTTTACACAGTTTGTCGACGTTTCCTTGATAACGTTTCATACAATCTTCAGCAAGATGTAAATGAGTTGCGTATTTGCTCAATTCTTTTTGATACTGTGGCATTTTCTTGATCATCTGTGATAGGTCTCTCATGCTCTGTTTGTCACCTTGCGGCATCCTTTTTGACTCGGTGAACTTTTTCAAATTCTTGGTCACATTTCTATGCAAAGAAAAAAAATCTTAAATTCATATCTTACTCCAGGCTTCTTGTTTATTAGTGAAAAAATACTTACTGAGAAACAACAGCGATATGTTGATGCCTTAATTCGACCCAAAGATCATCGTTTTCATCTAGTAATACTTCTTTTTCTTGACCTGCTGAGGCTTCATATCTATAAATAATTTTTTTTATCGTTTAAGTCTTTTCATAAAATGAAAATAAAATAAAATTAGTAAAAATTCGCACTAAAATTAAATAGCAATTTTAACTACCTATAAACATCATTTTCAATTTCGAGTAAATCATAAGCCATGGCTTGTAATGTAAGTTCGTGCAACAAAGGCGACACGCAATCGAATCCACGATCCAAAATGAGAAGCTGCGAACGTGCTTTTTCTGGACCTTCACCCATCGTTGGCTCGTCTGCCTTATAAGCGTCCAGTTTTTGTTGTACCATTTGAGCTAGTTCAACATTACGGTCAAAATCACTGTAAAAATAAACAGCAGAAATAAATATAAATTTTCGATTCAACAATTCAAAAGTGAAACTTAAAAAGTAAAACAGTATTTTAAATGAAGCTTTAATTTGAAAAGAAAACTTACCTGCGGTATCTGACCATCGGATATTCACCCAGTGTCGCGCAAAGAGTTGCTATTTGTTCTGCAATCCTTTCCATATTGGCGCTTCTCACGTTGAGCAGATAAGGATTGTAGAAGCAAGCAAAGGTTTCTCGAGAATCCAGCGAAAATACCTAAACATTATTACAACATGAAAATCTGTTTGTTATTTAAAGTGAGGTTTAACTGAGATTTTCTACAGCGGAAAATAGATTGTCATGCAAAAAAATACGTTGAAAAAATATGTTGAAAAAAATTGAATCTAATACGCTCACATAAAAATTAATAATAAAAATAAGACAAAGCATACACCATTAACTTCGCTTATAAATAGAATAAACATTCAAAAAGCAACATGTATTTTGTGAATTTAATATACATGCAAATACATACATTTTGATTAATAATTTTTGTCTTTTTCTAACATTGAACCGCCTGCTTCATTCACAGTTTTAGTAAATGAAATTTATTTTAAAATTTAGAACAAACATGAGATACTTTTAAATGTATCATATACTAGCAATCAAGAAAAGGAAAGCATTTTATAAATAATTTTGAATCAAGAAGCAGTAATTTATAGCCGGAAGTAGGAAACAAAAAACTATTCAACTCTATTCTACCATTAATTTTCAACTGTATATATATTATATCGTCACCTGCGACTCGTATGGCAAGAAAGCGATGTTGATTTCTTTGAGAGTTTTGATCTTTTTAGCAGCAAGAGACTTGCAGATATCATTGAACAGCTCTTCCGGGCAGACTGGGTATGTGCAAGCATGAATGGGTTTGATTGTTAGTAAGTGCTTGTGTCATTACATTAAATTATTGAAGTTGGACACAAGTTTCAGGATCGTCAAATTTCGGTACTTTGTAAATTAGACAAATCAAATTCATAAATCCACATAGCATTATATAAATAACACGAATCCTATACATCTGCCTTTTAATATTTTTATACAAATCAAATAAAACAAACCAAATTGATAAAAAATTCAAATTAAAAGTAAAAACTAAAAACAACTTATTGATTTAGAACTCAAAGTTATGAATAATTTTGATCAAATTTAGGAATTATTGAAGATGATTGAAGTTTTAAACTCAAAGTGTATATACACTTTTTAGGAGAAATGTTACAGGAAAAACGACATTGAGTAGTAAGAAAACGGACACGATCGAATTGGAAAATGCACAGAATAGAGCGGGTTGAAAAGACCAGTGTACATTTTAGTGCTTGTGACCATCACCGTGAAAAATGCATGAGTCTCACAATAAACCATACAATTTTGTTACTTCTTTTTCCGTACAGTTTATACTGCTCTATTACCTGTTTTTCATACGGAATAAACGCAATGTTGATTTCTTTCAAAGTCTTTATGTATTTAGCTACTCCCGCTTTTGACAGTGTTTTGAATAATTCGTCAGGACACGCTGAAAAGAAATAAACTAAAATTCCACAGCATAGCCTCTCGTATACGCTAATAACTACTATCGTCCTTCGGTGAATCAAAAAGAAAAAGGATGAAAATAAAAAATACATTTAACTAAAAAACCAAATTTTTTTTTCTATAAATTAGCCATAAAGATTTCTCATGTTAAAAGAATTTAATTATTATTATAAACTGCTTTTTCATTCTCACACTGTATTCTTATACTTTGTATAGTTATAATGGTTTCATTCATACCTTCCGTGAAGTAGACATGCGCAGCTTTGTATGTGACTCTACTCGGATTGCTAAAGTCATCGATGAGTTTCTGAACCGAATTGTTACTCGGTGTGATGAGATAAACGGCTTCCATAGTTGGCAAGGGTTCTCGTTTTTTGTTAATATCCTCCACCAGGGTTACTCCTTGGGCGCAAATGTCATGCATTTTGCAGCATGCAGACACCATCCTCATCGACAGTTGGTCCACCACCAGGATCCTCCATTCCGTGCCGCCAGAACCTTTCTTTTTCTGTTTGATAACTTCATTCATAATTTCTGAAATGATCGAAGCAAATGTTAATAAAAGAATCAAAAATAAACTTTATTAAATTAAATTATGCAAATGAAATGACGGCATGCGAAATTGGTTTATAAACAAGTATTGCATGTTTGCTTCAATTGAAAAATCAATCGAACTCGTCGCAGAAGCTGTTAAAAATTGATTCGTGTAATGGAGTGGAAGTTACAGTTTTTAACGCAATGTTGTAAAACTTTTGGGAACTAGTTTTATATATTGCAATGAGTTAACGTGAGCAAGCTCGCGAAGAAACCCAGATGAAAGTATTAAAAGGAGAAAACTGTAACGGAGACGATAATTAAATGATCAGTTAAAAAAGAAAAAATCAATAACTGAAACAGAAATTAAAAATAAAGTCAGGTCAGGGGAAATCTTTTAAGTTATTGATCGTTCTTACGTAGAGCTGACGTCATATCAACACTGTATCATTAATCCCTCGAACCCTGATACAAACGTCAATTTGTAATTTTAAATATCATTTTCTATTTTTACGTAGAAAAAGATCTATTTATAGAATATTTCAACAAACACAAAAATGTTAAGAGAAATAACTGAACCTTAAAACATTAAATAAAAAATAATCTATTTTTGGACATCATTAAAAGAAACAATTAGAGGTAAAAACATATACTGTCAGTTAATTACTTTTTTTTCTTTCTTTCAACGACATCAAATTTATTTTTGTCTTATAACATATCACATTTTTCGCAACAAATAGCAGTGAAATAAAACTGCAACTGTGAATGATTTCTACAGTTTATTTTGTTTTTTATATTCATTAAAAAAAGATAACAATGTTGTAGGTTGTTACCTAGAATCGAGTAACGTTGTAAGGTCATGCAATAACAATTAAAAACTTATATCGGGTACGAGTATTGTTCTAGAATATCAGTAGAATATATATAAGAAAATGACGTTAATGGTCAAAGGGTTGCCGTAAGTTTCCAATTAGAACCATAAAAAGGTGCGGATTATAATGACATCGATTATTTCATATCGCACTCGATTTGACATTTCGGATAACAGCAACGACGTATGCGATGAGATCATTCTGATGACAACGAACGCCCATCGCGTTAAGGTACAATTCTAACATAAGAACGGCGATTCGTGATGGTGGAATGACGGAAATCAAATCAAGGTTGCATCTTGGATGATGTTTTGACAGTGTTATGATATGTATGCAAACAAATATCTTAGAAGTGCAACATTTTTCGAGTACTCACTTTGACCGACTTGTGCTTTGAGCGCCATTTTGATAGTACTGGCGAACGCAAAGTATCCGTACGACAGATATGAATACAGCACATCTACACCAGGTGGCGCTGCTACAAGCCGCGCAGAGTCGCGGCAATATTGCGTGTTTAGATACAAGAAGATATAAGATATAATAAAAAAAAGAAGAGACTGGAAGAAAAAAAGTAACGGAAATAAGAAAAAAGTCGAGGTTATTTCTAGGTTGTGAAATAATCATTATTTTATGGAGAGGAAACGTAATAAACAATTGTTTTGGTAGATAAGAATTTTATTGTGAATCAGCTTTCGTTGTTTTACTTGTGAATATTCTAAAATAAAACTTTATATAATATTTATAATAAATAATATTTATTATTTTATTGAAATTCATCTAAAGTTAAAATTGTTTGATTTTAATGAACAATGACATTGCGTCAACATAAAATTATAGAATTTTTCAGTTATTCTTTAAAAATAGAAATATTTTTTAAAATTTTTATAAAATGGATTATAAATAAAACATATTCAATTTATTGTTTTCTATACAGAATAATCAATAATAATAATTAATCATGTACTATTTTCGCTATCTAAAAATGAGTATAAATCTCATAATATTTATATAATCTCATATTATGGCCATAATTGTTACTAAAAAATTCAAAATTGTTTTGATTAATTTATGATTGTTCCGACACACTGTTATTGTAATTTATTACATTTTATATTGTAACATATCACTGTTTTATTATTTAAACAATTTGTTTTCAACATAAATAAACAGTAGCAATATTGATAAATAATAATAAAAATATATCCGATATTTGAAAAATCAGATCAAAACACGTTTTATTTATAAAACAGTAAATCTGAGAATCATACTAACATAGATTTATACACACACACACACCTGCAACATTATACAAACCTTCATAAAATCATTTATATAAAATTTCAACACCACAATACTGTTAGTTAATATGACATCGGAAATAACAAAATGTTTGAAGGATAACGCTGAATCACATGAGAAAAAGTGAGTGTAAAAACAGAAGTGATGACGTTCAACATTATAACTGATGTTTCTATACATTTTCCCACGTACCTTGTATAAGTAGAAAACACTTACATATTCTTTAATTGAACATTTTCTGTCTTTGAAGCAATTGCTTTATTTTAAACATTTCTTTATATATTATTTACGCTTTCTCGTCATGTTTTTTGTCCATCACATATAGAACAAAAGACAATTCAAATACAATTTGAATTCCATTAATATACAGTTTTACTTTTCAGAACTTTTGCCATCTTGTGAATAAAAAATCAGCAAACGTATCTTTTTCGTGATAGTTGAGGAATTGTTTTAGGGCGCAACGTTTTCGAAAAACTCAGTGCAGACTGGAGACTTGAGGACTGATCTTTTTATTTTTTAATACGAGAGATGGATGGTATTTCGCCCGGGAGAAATGCTGACATTTAAAGCATGATAGGGTACTTGAGGTGTATTTTGGATTCTGGAATAATTCTTACCCCTTAGGGTAATAGTCTACGAGAAAAGCTACTACTCATAGAGAAATTGTACCGGGGTAGCAATCGAAACCCTCGAGTCTAAATAATTTAGAATTTCATTATGTATCCAATTATGTTCCTACAATATTGTGCAGTTGTCTTAGTGATACAGTATGAAATATAAACAGATTCTGCATATAAAGAAGGTAATATTTTCACGTACTTTAGTGACTATGTGTGAAAATATTTGTTCTCGTTTTTTGTTTTACATAAATACTGTGATTTGCGAAAATCTATAATCGCTGACTATTCAAATTACTTCTTGTAGCTTTTCTCATATTTTTAGTCGAAAAGTTTGCTACGTATCAAAGAAAGTAGGTCTAACTTGTTTATTGCGAAATAGTAAATTTAGATTTAGCAAAAAGTCTGGTATTCTATATTTACGCATTCGACACGATGATAATCGGTAGTACAATGTTCCAGCATACAAACATAGTTACAAAAAGCAGGGAAATCTGAAATCTATTAAGGCAGTTATATTATTACAATTTAGCTCAAATCTTGAAACTTCACTGCTTCTGACTTTCTTTATATTCAGATCATCGGCTTTCAAATTTTAACGATCATTTTAAATGAAAATATGACTATGATTACGGGTATAAAAAACTAATGCAATTGTAATATTTTTATTCAATAGATTATATTAAAATATTGTATTTTTAGAGAATATATGTTGAATAAGTTTTGTATATTAAGAAAAGGTATAGATCTAAATATCAGAATATATTCAAAACTATATTAAAATATTAAAAAAAAATCATCAATATTATTACAAATTATTTAATAAGTATCGCTAACATTTTTTAAACGTATTGAAATGTATAAAATATTTGCAAATATTCGAAACGTCTTTTTTATATTTATTATTATTTTATTGATACATAATACTAAAGTATCAATACTCAATATATCAATTTAATACTCAAAAAGAATGAACCTTGAGTCTGGACACTAGATCGTTCGCTCATCCTGCCAGTTTTTTGATATTTAATATGAAATATTCAATTTCGTTTTGTCTTTCTCCTAATAATAGATTCATTATTATTTCTATCTTATTTCCGCTTATACGATTAATAAATCATCGAGAAATAAAATATTCAATACCATTCTATAAATCATCAGACTCCAAAATTCCTAATAATGCTAAATTTTTCGTTTATTAGTTGATTTTACATTCAGCAATTTAAGTTAATTACAATATGTTAATTTTGAGCAAAATTCATATATTCTAAACCGAAAACTTAAAATGCATCTCATCAAAAAATCCTGACCGAATGACTCTCTTAAGTTCGTATCGGATGGTCTGTATTACCGGCGCGGGTGCGCGCGCACCTGTAACGAGGCTCGAACTCTCCAAATGGATTACAATTACGGATTAAGCGAGTGGTACGAGGAAGAGAAAACACTCGCTCGGAGCGAGCGTTGTCAGTAGCAAACGGAGCCTGCGAGCGGGAGGTCGTGTCGCGCGCCAATCGGACTACTCGGTGAGCCGTCGAGTGTCAGCTCAGAGCCATTCCTGCCGGCAAGTTTGAGTCGCGCGAGTCGTCGCTCCGGGTGAACATGAGTGCCCGTGATTCGGCCCGATGACGACAGCTCGTTCGCACGTGTGGCCGAAGTGTCAGTGAGTTCCACGTTCTGTGCCTGAATTAACTGGATTTATAGCAGCGCAAATTCACTACCATGAAGATGGAATACCCGAGTCGCGTGGAGGGTTGGCTCAATGTTTGTGGTGAGTTGTATTGACAGCCCGATAACTTTCGCGCGGCTTATTTTGCACGCTTTCACCCAGTACCAGATTAGTCTGCTCGAAAAAGTGTCATCAAATGGAGCTCAATAAAATAATTTTTGTCAGTCTAACTAAATCATTTCTGCTCAACTAACTATTGTTTTTGCAGGCCATAAAAAGCAACTGAATCTCATTATTTGATGTAGTTATGATGTATCGGTCAATTTTAGATACCGTCGAAAAACTGGCACAATTGAGTTGTACGACGCAGCGGTTTCATTTTTGCTCGTGAGATAAGTGATATAGAAAAACATTATCTCTGCTTTGATTACTTTTCGACTAATGCTGGTACTCGAGCCAACGTCGAGCCACGATGATGATTCAATAATGATCTCAGCTCTTGAGAATGTGCCATTCATACAGGAAAAGGTGCACAGCGTTTTTCTCAATTTATTTCAGTTTTGACACACAACTTATATTTAGATTACCGTCGAGTTATTGACATCGACCGTTGCGTCATCGTTATCAGCATACGCTCGCTTTCGTTCAATGCGTCGTGAATATTTTCTACCAATGATAACGCTGCGGAACAAATTCGTTGATCGAATTTTTTAATTCGCCTGGTTAATACATGAAATCGTGCTTTTCACGTGATTGTTACCCGCGAATCGCATGCCCCAAAGTGGTTGGATTGAGTTTTTATAACTCCCTTTTTTCTCTCTTTTCTTTTCATTAAATGTTTATTGCGGAACAGATTACTCGCTCTTAAGTTGTGTTCATTAATTCTGGAAAGTAACTAACTTCTGTTACGCTACTTCTGCACGATCACAACCCTGAAACATCTGTATAATTGTTTCCCAACATTCTCCTAATCTCTGGGTCTGCATTTATTTCCTTATAACTGTATCAGATGAAATGTTCGCGATGGAAAACCAGCACAAGCATTAAACATTTATACGATCCGCTCTTTATGAACGTTTTGTCCCTTTTTTAAAACAGGACAAATATTCGTATTTAATGAATCAATATACTCCGCGTGGGATTTCGTGAAAAAACTTATATTACGCATTTTATGATCGCAAGTATTCGCTTCATTATTTATCGGATTAATTAAATTTCTATTAAAATTGAATTATTCATGGTTTTACATTTTATTCCATCGCGCTTTTCATTAATGATACTTTAAATAAATCCAATTTCCTAAGTATAAGCTCTAGAGTTTGTATACATATAAACGTTGGAACTGAAATTTGTTGTGATGAGTCTACAATTGGCATCACGTGTGTGCTTCAGAACAGCAGAGTTTTGACATATACGCGTGTCGCTGAAGAAATACGATGCACACCTGTTCCTAATGAATATGTATTTGAGTCATTCAACTTATATCCACGTAAATGCCATGACTTATTGTCTCTTTGATTCCTACGTTCCTTCATATCTTTCGTTCAACAGACTAATAAATATTGTTCTACGTGTTCTTTTCCGAATATTCATAAATACTATAAATTTGATTCCTCAAATCTCGAATCTTCGTTGATATTAATGACGAATTCTGGGAATCGAAGATAGACACTTGAATGTACACTTATTTGATTGTGAGTTAAAAAAATGTTTAAATTAGCTGACGAGAAGTAAAATATTTTTAGGAATCTATCGTTTGGTAAATTGCGAGTTAACGAAACGTGAAAAGTGGAATAAATAAAAGCAAGATGCTACTTGGGCTGACCTTCTACTTGGTCTTAAAATATATCCCGCGTGATCCGAAATAGATAGAAAAAAATTTCGTGAGTGTAGTTCTATATATTGAAAATGGAACACAACTGATACTGTTGGAAGAGATGTATTAAGATAATACAGTTTTACTTGCAATTTATTATCGCATAAAATCAAGATTTTATGTGCCTGGCGAAAAAGTTTGAATGCAATTTTAAAAACAAGAATTTGATTCAGATTCACTTTTATAATATAAAATATTTATCAGCTTTTATGTTTTGTTTGTTATTTTTTAATAGTTCTTTATTTAATTATATATACTCTGCAATTTTATTCATTTTACAAAACGTTCTTAAGACCTACCCTTTTAAGCAAAATAATATAAATATTCAAATCAGTTATTTTCAAACACGTTTCCAATTTCAGGTATGCCAGAACATTTGTCATTCCAGAATTAAACCTATAGACAATCAGTATTAGCATCCAAATGAACAAATTTCCACCTCAAACCTGGGTCTCCATTTCAGAGGCGTATCTTAGCCAAAAAGCTGTTGTAGCTCTAAATGGACATTTCCTGTAATTCACTCTGTACATATCCGTCGTACTTGACCAGACACCACAATATCATCCTCGTTTTTTCCTCCGCATTTGCTTTTCCCAGCCGTCTAATTAACTTCTCCATTTCCTACAGAGAACATTAGTTATCTCGGAAATAAAAATCTCCTATGAACTAGCGCTAGACGTACATCACTTCCTAAAATGTAAAAAACTTGCTAAGATCCGCTTGAAAAATTTGCACCCGCAGACAAAAAGTGGTATTATTTAGTTTGGAAAATATACTTTTCTTACAGTCGTTTTTCTCAGACGACTCGCTTGTCCAAATGGACCATGCAAATTGCACATAAAGTAATAGACTTTTTTCTTGAAAAGTTGGTCACTGCTATGCGAAGGCTTGCGGCAGATAAAGCCAAGGGTGCCTGTCTTTGAAGCGCTTATTATGTTCGAAACAAAGGAAGACGCGCTTACGTGAGCGCGTACGTGGTTCACTTTTAACAATAGCCCACCCTTGACGACTTGTTTCAACGTCGGGGTGTCAGTGCGTGTCCCTGAAAAAATGATGATCTCTGTCATTTATTAATGAGTCCTTTAATAATGGCGGCCAATAACTTTGCTTCGGTGGACGTTTTCGCTCAGACAAGTGATACTCAGGCATAAGCGAGACAATTGTGCTTCAGCGTTGTGCTAACTATAACCATAAATATTATATATAACTTGATATACAAGGGAGTTGATTTTGAATCGTGTAATATAAATTCCGCGATAAATGAGTTTTGCCACAAGAGGGCGCCAAAGGCACAAAAGTGGGAGAACTGGTGTTAAGTTTCGGAGAGACAAGATTAATATTAATTGTAATCTTATTAATTATTAATTTTTATTCTAACCCTTTAACATAACGAATTCGTATTTTTGATAGAAGCGAAATTTGGAGAGATTCTTCCTTGCTACTAAAAAATTCCTACATACATTTAAAATCATCTATGATGTTTGCGTATTACAATGTACGGACTTCTCAGCGACGTCTTAATGACGTCTTAATGGCGATTCCACGAGTACTTGAGTCACGTATCAGTTAAAAGGTACCTGGTCATCCTCCCCCTCTCTTCCTCCGCATGAATAAGACTGATCCATCATGAATAACTCATCATGAAATCCGTTGACAGAGCACGTACGTTCCTCCGACGAATTTCACTCAAGAAACTAGCAGAGCTCGATCCTTCAAGTATTTACATCTTCCGGTCTTTTGGTATCAGTCTGATATAATGGCTATAGACTTCTTCGTTGCAGTTGACATGGGAACTAACGTAGATGGCGCTACATTAACTCATGAATTTATATCGATAAGAGCTTTTGAATCAACATATGATTCAAGACGCAATAAAGCTGACAGATCATCAAATCAAGTAGAGGAATTTGACAGCGATTTCAAGATGCGTTTCAAAACTGGAATAAACCTACGTAAACAAATTATGTCTTAGCAAAGATTATTTATCGAAGTGTTAATCATTTTAATTAATCCATTATTTCCGATGAAAATATAATGTATAATTTCCCTTGAGTAATTCAGTGAAAAATAAGCTGCTTTCGATTGTTTGTACGTTTTGTTTGACTTCTGTATGATGTGAAGATTCTACGAGCAGTCACAGCAAAGTTAATTAAAAGTAATAGCCATGATTACATGGGTTCCATCAAACCCAACACATCTCAAATGAAAATTCATTAAATCAACATGAATTTTCATGACATTAATCTCGTGAGATTTATGAGATCCAGACCTGTGCTTCTGAACCGAAATATGTAGAAATAGAAAAGAGCCACTTTTCAGGTTTTTATTTATATTCCGTGAGATGTGCATGTTAAGTGATTTTGAAATCCCTTTGATTTATTTGTTATGTTAACAAATAAAGAAAATATCCTGGTCCAAACTGTTGTTATTAATGAAGCCATTTGATGAAATGATACCGCAGTAATAAAAGATGAAATTATCTTATTCAATTTATCTCTACGTTTTTTGTACTAGAATGTGTGTATGCAAATAAAGCTAAGCATTTTTTAAGCAAAAGTACATTGATAATATGCATTCTCGTATCACATACTTTCTTTTAGTCCAACCTCCGTCGGTAATTGAATTCAAATATTTGGTCTCGGTACATAAGACGTAATTATATCTATTTATATAATATCCCAAGATGAATTATGTTTCGAGTATGAACCTGCTCCAATTATTAAAGCCACCATTACGATTGAGTTACACTGTATTGCAGGTGAAGTTTTGTAACCCAGTACAATTTGCAGTATGTTTTTCCATCGTTCTATCAAACAAGGATTGTGTTTACGTCACACGCGAAATTTGCATACTGATTCGTTAGGTGGTTTGACAGTTCGTATAATTAATAGACAGCAGGGACAAACTCGTGTATCTTTCGAAATCAGGTAGGACGCAGTAGTGGACTATAATAATCGGAACGATTTTCGAGAATAATCGACTGTTCTTTAGTCTCAGATGATAGCGGAATAATCTGTTTATCGTGCTAATTACGTTATTGCACCATTGTTCCTGGTACGAGATATCTTCATTAGACACTGAAACAATCAACACATTTGAACCAGAGTTCACGACTTATATATATTTCATATTTACGTGAATGTATAAGTATATAAAACGTAGCAATGAAGCATTACTTAAATTCTTGTAATACAGTGGATTTATTTTTTGTCGAAATTTGCTTATCATAGTTCTGTTGTTAGAATGTTGAAAATTTCGTTGATAAAAATAACTCGTTGAAAAGCATTAACCAAAAAGTTCAGTGTCAAGAAAAATGCAGTTTAATCTATTTTGGGAACAAATTTTTGTGATCTGAAAAAGGATCGTTGAGTGGATAAATTATTTGGCTCTATCAATATGCTCTCAGTTTAATTTAACATTCGCGTTTTTGTTTTTTTTTTTTTTTTTTTTCAATTCAACCAAATGGACGTAAACATATTGATTCTACTACTTTTAAACTAAATTATTCGAGGAAAATATTCGATTTTAAATTTAATTGAATTCCCTTCAGATAAAATTTTGCAAATCCAGATGCAAAGGAATGAAGATTATTATGCAATTGTATATGATTGGGTTTGTTTAACCATTTTTTTGTCGTTGTTAAAATTTGTTTTTTTTTTTTTGATTT
>JABFQD010002020.1:0-16378 GCA_022817045.1 Psix sp. ZL-2020 | reverse complement strand
ATATATAATCGTCCAATAAACATATTTTAAATCATCCAGAAAATGATTCCTTGATGATATAATATCCTTCGAAGAAATATATTAATAAACTGTTCTATAGAGATAAACGATAAAAGGTAATTTCAATTAATTAAAGTTCGTGAGTGATTACATAAATGCATCCAGAGCTCATCGATCTGTGCTCGTTTCATTCCACTTCCGTAATTTCCGTCAAGCTCAGAATTGATGCTTTTACGTCAGTGAAAACCACTTGTCCGCGATTCAGTTAATGCATTCGCGTGTATGTGCGCGCCCCAGAGTTTCGACGAACTCGGTTTTGTTCAACGATAAGCCATGTATTTACTGTTTCAGGTACGAGTGTTACGACAGGGGGCACACTCAATTGTCGCCTGGAGACTAACATTACGTTTTCGGCACAAACATTCCTATACTCGTATTTATATATAAACGTACCCTGTCATTCAACTATATTGACTCGATTGCATATGTCTGCGCACTTTGCAGCAACCGAAATAATGTGAATTATTTATTCAAATAGTATTCTCATTTCAAACCGAAGGGAATATTTTGTAATTTCAACTTTTTATTCCATTTTATCGAATATAAAATTACTTTAAATTAATTCAATTAAAATGAAAACTGAGAATATAATTTGTTGATTAATGTAGAATTAATGAAGCGGGAAATTTGAAATAATATAAAACAATTGTTTATATCTTCGTTTAAATTATGATCATAAAGCATCATATTTGTATGTAAAATCGATTTGAAATTCACGTATTATTTACTAATTGAATAAATATGTTTATTGAAAAAGCTTTATTCCAATATGACATCGAGCGTTCCATCATCTTAACTCAGATCGGCAAAAAATAATAAAATAAGAGAATCCGTCACGTACAATGGCATCGTGGCGTAATAATATTCTGAGGAAGAAAGCCGATTCGACTCGAGAACGAATGAAACGCGATACCTCTGCTAAGTCATTTATTTCTTTAGTGCTTTCCGTTCCGTCGGGAAATGTAGGCTCAGATAATTCGCTTCGCCGATCACGATGGATGGGTGGCTATTAAATTATTACACCGCCGATCGTATTAACAGAATCGTGACAAATCCGATCTGCAATCATCTTGTTCCCATTTTTTTCCAGATATGAGTTTTGTTGCGTGATTCCCCGATAATTCTAGCCTTAATGAAAACATTATGAACTCATAAAACTAAATGACACAAATCAAACAAAACATCTGTTGACGTGAAGTTGTCTACATAATATTCAAATTTTGAGATCATTAATTACTGAAATGATCAAACTTATTATTCACGACGGTGTACTTATATAGTCATCTTTTATCGCTGTTAAATGTCAGAATGTTCATTTTATACAGTTGTCTTAGTACGTACTAGAATTATAACTGTATAAGGTAATGTAATACGTGTAGATGTAACATACTTATGGGCATGTCGATAGCTCGAAATGTATCTATGCTTAGTCCTTATTCGTCACGCTGTGGGAGTGCAACGATACACCGACGTTATTTGCATGTTTAATGCCGTATCAGTTGCACTAGTTGTGGCATGATATTAAATATAAAGTCGTCGACTTGAAAGCTCTCGACTAAAGACGTACAATAGCGACAGATAGGAAGATGTTGACGTGCCATCTTGTGATATTCGATTATAACTCCTATTCCACTAGTTGACTAAAATCCAGAACTATGTTGTTTTGTTTGAATTTATGTAGAATTTACAAAGTTGTTGAAATAACATACTACTTCAGCTCAGATTATACTATTATAAATCATATAAAATGGATCCGACGTGTTTCAATAGGAGATGAGTAAAGTTGAAAGTTTATTTATAAAATTATAATTCAAAATTAGTACCCAGGTAAAAAATTATATATGTTCCATATAATCATATATGTTCGGTATACATATATGCTTTATTTATGGCAATATATAGAGTATTTATGTAACATATATATGTTGCTGTATAAGGAATTGGTTTTCCATTTTATATATATACAACGTATATGCAGTTTATATGTCGCCATACATGAGTTTTTACATGGATTGATTTTATTTGTTACTATATATAATGAAGATTTTGATATTATTAAAAGTTCCATATATTTTTTAGTATTTATGACATTCATTTTCTGTAGTCTTCTATTTTCTCAAACAAAGATAATCTAGTTTTGATCTTATCTCTTGGGAACGATACCGTTGTTGTATTCAAGTTTTGAGGTGACTTTGTGTATATAGTGAGACTATTAGAGGTTTGCATTTGACTTGACGCACGGAACATTTGCCGTCCGCAACATCCCTCCAAGCTGTTTAAACTTTGAGACACTTTGTGTCTTTAGATGCAACCTTAAATGTAACGACATGAACTGACTCGAATTTATAAAAAAAACTTTGCAGTCATAAATAAAGCCTTATAAACACATCAAGCAAAAGTGAAGCTCAAAAACAAAATTTCAAATCCAACAATTTTTGAAACGGCATAAAAATTCCACTGAATATCGAAAAGTATAACAGATGGTTGCAAAATGTATCATAGTTGACAGTTCGCGCGGTATAAACTTGTCATGAAAAAAGCGTAGCTTAACGCTGAGAAGTTTAAGTATATGGATCACCGGAGCTTTTCTCTTTGTCGCGTGGACAGGTTGTGTTTATTGTGATAACAAGAGAACGCTAGCTATTCGTCGATCAAGAGCGCACATGTGCTCGTTCAAAAATATGCATGGAAATATGTAAATGGCAATCGATAATATTTCTTTTGTAACGTAACGAAAATGTTCCAATTGTTTTCTCGTTCTACAATTTCTGTCGTCGTTTGCATGATTTCACAACTTTCGTAAATAAACAAAATAATAAATTTTACCATCAATTTCACGACAATATTACCATAAAGAACACAACGCAATGAAATGAGTTGTTGATGTGTAATTTTAACGCAGTTTGCAAAATATTTATGTCAATCAATTTTGTACAGCATTTTAGTTTTCAGAAGATAACATGCAAAAATATAGTATTAGCAAATTTTGATAATATACTAAGTTGATTTTTATATACTTCGGAAAATAAATGATTTTAACTTTCATTCTATAGAAAAATATGCAGAACAAAATTTGGTTGTGATGGTAAAAGATTCAACAAAATAAGATTTTTAAACTACTAAGAAACAACGCTGTTGTAAAGCCGCCCTAAATGTTCGAAGGTTTCGGGTTGTTTGCGTATGTGGTGCGAAAAGTAAGCACTCGTCGTCTTGTCACTTAGCTGGTGCACTTGACTTGTCGAGCCCGCGAATAGCGGCAATAAAAGCGCGGCCTCACGATGAAGTTGCTGGTGTCTGCACCCCTCCGATGCGAACGGCACAAACAATATTTGCACAGCTCTTATTGCTCGCATAATCTGTCTCTCTCCTTTCCGTATGCAAGAGCCATGTGTCTTTCTCTCTTCCTTCAGCCGCACCCCTATGACGATCTGCTGCGGCACCAGAAACAGCAGCCCCCAACTATCTACCTACCTTCTACTAATAATAATTTTACGTTACGCCACTCGGGTCCCGGGGGAATCCTCCATCGTGCCGCACCCTTACTGCACATGGCCCGATCTGTCCTGTGAGCGTGCACCGCGTAGGGGTGAGGCCGACAAGAGATCGAAAGACAGCCAGCTGATTACGATTAGCCACGAGTCCCAACACACAGCACGTGGACGACTTCAACCGACCTAGTATGATACCGTGAGACGCCTTCTCAGCTAATCACATTAAGCTGCGAGAATTTGATGATGAAACAACGATGACTTTTATTGATTTTCCGCTGAAGGTCGAGAAAACATTTATAAAGACAATTTGTGAAAAACTTCATTCAGCTAAGTAATATCAAGATTTCAGAATTTGATCTTAATGAATTTCAATTGAATTAAAAAGTAATTTGTTTAAGAAAATGACTGAACTTGAACTGGGAAAAATAAGGGTAAATACTTGAATCCAAAAAACGGATTGCCCTCTAGATATTATTTGGAAATGTAAAACGTAAAAGCGTTGCGAGAAAAGAACAATCATCTTTTTATATTGCAGTGCTTGTACTGGGAATAAACTTGTGAAGACCATAAATTTTTGATTCGCCTAAATAATAAATTAAATGTCGTAGGACTCTTGTGTTCGTGGGCCCACATCATATTGGGAGCGTGAAAAGTGACCATTCGTAGTTTGCGCATCTCTTATTGCCTTGTTTCGATTGCTGACTGGAAAGATATGGGAAAGAGGAAACGACTTGAACAAGAAGGGAGGACAAGGTGATAATTTGATAAGACTTTGGGAGGGTTGCTATGGAGACGATACAAAACACAGGCTCATCTAAACAACTGTGCCCTCCCGCTTGGCCTATTGGCCTATGTTTTTTCTTCTTTGTAAAGCCCACTTTCCTCACGTAACATTCATCCCATTCGTCGGTATCTAATTCTTCGAATCAATTCCGGTCACCCAACTCCCTTCATTCTTACTGTCTTATTTACTTTTAACACCGCTATAAGAGTTATTTTCAACCACCCAAAGATTTTTTAACTCAATCGACTTTTAATCAACAGACAAAAATCAAATTTGGATTTCGACATTGATATTTTAAATTACGCTTTATTTGGTTTTATATTCTGAAATTCTAAAAGAGATAAATTTCATGTCTTATTAAATGTGACTGAATCAAAACGTCATAGCAAATTATTTAAATGTAACGTCTAAATTAGTTTTATCCTTATCAGAATGATGAGAACGGTGTGATCAGAACAGTCGGAAAAAGAATTGCATGTCGTGTTAGGGACAATCGAAAAAGACATTACGATTATTACTAGCAACGAGTAGGGCTCATCCCTTGTATGAGAGCACCACATGAGTCCGGATTAACTTGTCCGGCTCTGACTACGTCCAGACGGTTGCCTACATTATTTATAGTCTGACTTTTGTCCAATAATTACAACTTTGCCGGGCTGGTGGCTAATTTTTACGACCAAATGAAATGCTCTTACCTGTGTGTATGTAGGTGTGCTTTTTCATGTCACTCTTCTGGTGGAAACGTTTGCCGCAAAATTGGCAAGGATACGGTCTCGTGTCGGAATGTATAAGCAGGTGAGTACTAAGCGTGCTCGACCTTTTGAAAGCCTTTCCACATTGCTTGCATTCGAACACCTTTTCTGCCGAGTGAACCGCCCTATGTTGCGTCAGACTTATTTCATGGCCAAATGTCTTATTGCACAGCTCACATGCAAAAGGTCGTTTACCATTGTGTGACCTTCTAGCATGGACCTAGATGAAAATATCAAATTTTAATGCCATGTCAATGAACAAAGTATAGATATTTGAACTGGTAAGCTTTTCTATTAGTAGTTTTCCAATAATCTACAATATTGACAAAGCATTTTAAGAGCTGTTTATATTTAAAAAAGAGTGACTTAACCTAATTTGATAAAAATATGTAGAATTGATTTACAAATAGTTTTAGGAAATTTAAAATTAATAGACGCGACTTAGGAAAATCCTGAAAAAGCAGCTATACCATTCACTTTATCACTTTCCAAAGTCAAGAACTAATAAGAAGCAATGTTTACCTCGAGACCATGAGGGGTACTGAAAATTTTATCACACTTGACACAGCTGTAGACGTCGCCAAGTGGATGTGGATGATGAAGCCCGTGCGTCGCGTGAGCTGAATGTAAACTGGGGTGAGCCGGGTGCACTCCGCGTAAAAGCGGATGAAGATGAGGCGGAAGAAGGTGATGGGGTAATAATTGCGGGTGTAGGTATGTCAGTGGGTGATGGGGATGTGGTGGTAAGAGGGACCCCTGTAAATGCAAAGGAGAGTATATAATGGAAGTGGGAGGTGGTGGATGAGAAGTCCCTACTTGGGTGGGTCCGGAATCTCCAGAAGGTGAGGAATTCTGGAGGTGACTCGACGGTGGGTCTGGCCTTAAAAGGGCACTGACACTAAACGAATCACCGGATCTGAAACATTGAATAATCCGAAAATAATTTTCAGTTTCTTTTGAGACAATATTCACTATATTGAGAATGCAAATAGAGGGAGACCTTTTACATAATTTGAGCACCACGAGTAGATTATGCTGGTGAACTGTAATAATTTACCTTTTGGGAGTGTGGGACGAAGACGTGCTGCGCATGACAGTAGTTGCAAGAGGAGGCGACGGCGAACGTGTTGGGCTAGATGTTCCTTCCCTATCATCTTCCTCACCAACTTCTTCTACATCCACATCTACTTCTTCTTCTTCAACATCCACATCCACTTCGACATCCTGAGGTTCCGTCGGCGGTGAATCTGGACATGGAGAATGTGATGGTGAAGAGTTCCTCGTGATTGGCGAACCAACCAATCTTCCAACACCAAAAGATAATTGATCTAAAAAGTGATAAGATACATCATTTTGATTATGGTTTAACAACATTATATCTCTATTTCGAATGTGGTACAATATTATTGACTGAGAATACATTCGAAGACTATAGAATTGTGTAGAATATTAAGTTACAAATGTAAAACTCTGACAATAAACGTCTGAGGAAAAACTAAGATGTCTACCTTATTGGCAACATTCCCAAACACAATAAGACAACACCATGCAAACATAGTGAGCACCGTGAGCTCGCGAGCTCTGCAAGAATGAGATTTGAGTCACGTAGCGGGTCTTTTCTGGTAGGGGTTATGTTGTGCTAACGAGGCGTCGTGAGCGGAGCAAACGAAACGGAATCGCAGTAAAACGAAAGGACCCCAAGACGAAAAGTATATAACAGTCTCTTGAGGCACTTGGCCTAGCCGTGGCCGCCTCTTGATCAGCCGAATTAATTAACGTGACAAACGCTTCCACTAACAACAATTCTACCGGATTGAATAAACTAACCCCGCACGTTATTATCCTTTTTTACAACACTTAAATCACGTGATCCGAGCTTTATTCTTGGAGAAACGCAAGATTAAATAAGCATGTATTTTTATATTTTGATGGAAAAATAACTCTTTTGCAGTAGATGATAAACAAGATGTTTTGTTTCTATTTTTGTTGTCGATGAATAAAGATAAAAAATTACTTACAAAGTGGGGTTCAAAGATTTTAAAATGAATCAAAATTATGTCAATGATTGATTATGATAACCAGCGTCTATTGTCCTCCTATTGTGTCTATTTCTTACAGAGATAGATTTATTGAAGTGTGTTTTGGGTTTAGACTGCTCACTTTCATTTAGACAATTAAATCAAGCATGAATATTGTGGTCCTTAATTCATAAATTGAAATAGGGTGATTGAGATTGCACGTGAAACCCTCATCTGGTTTGATCTTTCTCGGCGCAGTGATATTTTCAGTCGTACTTATTACACGATACGAGTATTATATTATATTTATAATCCGTGTGAGAGCCATACGAACACGTGCCACAGTAGTGTATCATATGCTGGCCAACTGATCGTATTTGGGATTCCCCTCGACCGATTTTTTAATCAACCGAAAAATATCTCACTTATTGACTGGTACAAGTGAGCGATTGACAAATTTCAACCGTTTTTAGTAAATTGAACATTAATAAAGGAAAATAATTTAGAATATTAACATTTGCAAACAATCACAGATGCATACAAAATTCTTCATCCGGATCTTTCGAATAAAATATGCTCGAACAACAGATGGTCATACTGAAAAAGTTGTCTGCACTTTTTTACGTTGCACTTTTTTATGTTACACTTTTTTTATGTTTCTAGTTTCAATTAATAATATAACGTTTATTTATGAACTTAATGAAATGATGTTTATATAAGGGTGAAATTTGAAATGAATAAAAAGTCTACACATTAAACTTATGAATGACTCTTCAAATTGTTTCTAGTTGGAAGAAATTCCATTGACATTTCACCCGCAGCTTCAGATTTTAGACGTTCACTTGAAAGTTGAGAAAGATTACGCCAGTTGGCCTGGTCAAAGTGACGCGAAGATGCCGTCGGCCGCGAAAACGACGGTTTCAGCTGTGGATTAATAAAGGAAGGCCAAGTCTGGAGACAATTAGATCGAGTTAAGGACCAGCTTTAATCTTTTGTCGTCCGTCAGTAGTTTACTGCGTAGTGATCTGTCGCCATTAAAGCCGTTATACACTTTAAGTTTGCAGCCCCTCCGCATGCCTCTCGTCTACATTCGTGGAAATCAAATCGACAGTAAGACTAGATGTATACTCTAACTTGTGTTTGTAAGAATAAATGCCGCGTTAAACGTCAGAGAAACCTTCCAGTATTTTTACTGAACAATTTATTTAAGAAACGGACACAAACTTATTGCATTAGAAATTTCATTTGATAATTGGATTATAATTTGGTATTTGAATTTGATCAGAAATTCAATAAATTTTACCTATACGATATTTATATTAATGTCTTTTGAATAATAAAGATCGCGACCCATATTTTTGATCTGATACAATATTTTGGACATATGATTTATCACTTTTTATTACAACAGATGATCTGAAATTTTATCAACCTATCAATCTGATTCATTCATTTGGTTCATAATAGAAATGTGACAGAATAATAAATAAGCCCGCGTCAAGTCCTTCTGTTTTTCCAAATAAATTTCTATCATTTAACGCTACACCGTCCGAAAAACGAAAAGATGAGTGTTCTTGATAACAAAATTGATACAACTGTTTTAACTCGAGTAATTAGTATTATGAAAGTTTTTATATTTTCGCTCTAACTTCGAAGTTTATCTTCAACTGAATCTACGAATAAAAGATGGGAATGATGAATAATTGGTTGAAAATGAAAAAAGAAAAGTATATAAAATAAATATATATTACATATGCGCCGCTTGTCTGCTGTTTATTTGAAATGATAGAATTATCAATTACAAATATCTTGAATAGAACACTTTTTGGCTTTTACTTATCTAATTAAAAATAAAATCTTAATTGAATTCATTTCATGATTAATTGAATATATTTTATTTCATGAAAATATCTAATAAAACTGTGTATATAAACATTATATATATAAAGAGAAATTATTTATTCGATTAAAATTGATATGAGGTAAAAAAAAACCATTTTGATTTTTAAAAATATTTGTTAAAATATATTGCATAAAAAATGTTAAATTTAAAATGAATAATAAATATTTTAATTCGCGAATTATTTTCCAAAATATCCAAACGTAAAACTGAAAAAATAAAACGAAAAAGAGCTTAACATAAACAAATTTAATATCGTTTAACTTCTACTTCTGTTGCTATTAACCCGAATATATCTACAATCGCATCAATAATCATTTTCTGCCGAAGACAAAAGGTTAGCGAATAAACAATAAGTGTAACAAAACGAATTGAATAACGACATTAACAACGTCACGTGCCCCAAAGGAAATCTATAGTTCGCATTCGACAGGAGTTTATTACCATGACAAGCCGCGGCTAATTTAAAGCAAGAGGCCACCGACATATAAGAGTACAAAGAAGCCGACTGTTCGAATCCCTGTGTTACGTTCTCTAATCTGCTCCAATTGGGGGTAGCGGATGAAAGAGGAACGCGCGATAGGAAGAAACAGAGACGACAGGCACGTCCGAGCGATGTATGACGCGTGCTACCATTTGTTCCAATCATCGGCTTACGTCTCTTGGCGATTGATAAATAAAAAGTCGCCGCCATCCGGACTTCGAAGGAAGTCACTCGGGCGCCGCCTCACCCACATCTTTAACCATCGATTTGCACAATGCATTTTTAATTCGAGTAACGATTTAAGAAAAATGCTTATTTTCTCGTTATGCCAACAATGTTTTCAAGATACTTGTTATTAAAATTTAATACTGTCAAGGGTTACAAAACGACTTGTAAGACTTTCTTTTTAGGCAAATGAATGGCGAAAAAATGTCTACTACACGTTTCATTGTAATTTCGTCCGAAATTCATTCTCCCTCAATCTCTCTTTAGTTCTGACATTTATTGCCGACCGTCCGCCAATTTTTTTCCAACCGGCAAATCTTTTTCTGCTAAAGTGCGGGCTAAGCACTTTAAAAGTTGCGGGTAATTGAAAATACAAGCAGAATGGTGGCATAGCGGGCCATAAACTGTGGAAGTCCAGGGGTAGCAACTTGGCTCGCATTTACTTCTGCGAGTGTTGGATGTGATATTACTTCGTGAAGAATTTCAGTAAATTAACAAAATGAACAATTACGACTGATCGAATCATCGTTATCGTTATCATTAAAAAACGGTATATTTAGTTATTATACTCATAGGCTAATTTATAACAACTTAACTATTGCTGCAACATTTGAATTTTCATTTTGTCCAAAACTGTTTAATTTTTGCATTTAGAATTTTCAAGAAATCAACGTTACAAGATTATTCCTTTATGGTTTTGTTGAATTACCGAATTCATAATTTAAATCAAACTTTCCAAATGTTAAAGGTTTATTAATTTTAATTTGAAAAGAATCATTTAAATATTGTCAGAAATTTTATATTTTCCGCTGTACATAATTCAATTATTAAAAATTATTTAAATATTTTTTTACATGATATACTATAATTTATATATTATAGTATTTTAAAGTTTCACATGCATAATTGAAGCCAATAGACTGTTGTAATCTGTGTATGAATCATATAGTTTATTTTTTTCAAACAGTGACTCATAGCACATGGTTATTCTGCAGTAAAGCTTTTTCTATCACAGTATTACGAGCGTAGGTGTAAATAGAATAAATAAATAACTATAATAATATACCTGAGTGTGATTTTGTGAACGAAGTTATGGCGGTGACTTCGTTCGCGTTGGAAAAAGGCGCCCATAATCTCGGAAACATCAATCGAAGATTACATCCTCCTGGAAAGAAAAGCGTAAGTCGTCAGATTCACGGTGGAAACAGACGCGCCTAATAAAGTGCACTGACGTAAACAACCCGCGTTCGAATCTCAAACGCTAACTGTCGATAAATATGGTAACGACTCAAGCACCGAAGAATTTTGTATTCCGCCACCGTAGCTGCGATCAACCCCTCGACAAGCGAGCGTCTTTATTAGAAACGAGAGCCACCCTTTGCTCAATTTATCAATCTTAACCCCGCCATTATTTTCTTTCCACCTTCTCCATTTTTTAAAGCCAAATTCCTACTAGAAAGCATCAATCAAATCAGTTTAATTATCATCTGGTTTAAATTTATCCTTTTTGGCTGCGGAGATTCAATAATTTCATTTTTTTTTGAGGTATTCCAATACTCTCGATCGGAAATTAAGAACTCCTAATCTTTTTTCAGAATTATGTTGATTTTGAATAACCGACTTTAGAAAATGGAAGAATATAGATTTTTTTATACCTAAAGTAGTTTTCAATATTCAATCAATATTTTTACTATTTCAAACATCACGTCTATTTTAAAATAATAGACTTTTAAAATGAATAATATTGTTGACAAATATTATAGATCAAATTATATATGAATTTTAAAAATTATGTTTACGACATTTTTATTGACGAAAATTATATTTTCAAATGAATAAGAAATCAGATTTTGCAACGTGATATCAAAAATGAAATGATGATAACAATAATATGCAAAAAATGTCGAATTAAAATGGAAATCAAATAAAAAAATTACTTTAAGTAAAATGTAAAGAAAAATGATGAAAAACAAAACAAACGGGCCAAAAAATCCGTAATCCCGGCAATAACTACGATGGATAATCTGTGATAACACATGCGATTAGTTATTCTGCGCCACAAAGCTATCTCGCACATCGGATTATCAGAAATAAATCATGTTTTACTATTACTGATACATCGCGAGTAAAGATAAGACACTCAGCTGCGGTTCACGATAATACCTTGCAGTGCTGTAATATTGATCTAACACAAATCGAACAAATTACCGATCGACACTTTTCCTGTAAGATGAAAAGAACCGAGGTCCGGACAAACACAAATTATTGGGAACCGATCTCGAGATAAGCGATGCTTCGACAACTTTGTCGCTTACTTGTTTATTCTTTTTTCTCAGCGTCAACGCTTTCATAATACCAAAAACAATTCTTTTCTAACTTAAAACAATCTAAACTGGATGACGAATATATTTGTTCAGGTACAAAAACGTGGATTCAAATTTTGTTTCCTTTTTATTCGTCAGTAAATAACGATGGAAAAATAATTTCGAAAAGATAAAAATCTTATTTGATAAATATTGTGCGTTGTTGCTTCAAAATTGTATAGATTTTTCTTCAATCAAATTGTTTGTTTTGATTTATTTAGATTTTGAAAATATTCTACTGCATCATGATTTTTTACGATATTGATAATTCTTATTATCTCGAGCTTAATTTTGCAATGTCTTTTAATCTTCCCATCGCGATTCTTGTAGTGCAACAAAACTGAGTGAATCATATAGTTGAATTATAAGAATCATTTAATTATAATTGAATACGCAACAAATTTGATGTGAGATTTATGTGCAGTAAATTATGATTCATAAATATAAATCAACTGTAAAATTATAATTACCAAATGTATTTCGTTATTCAATACCGTTTTATCTAAAAGAATATACTCAAATATACACTTAACAATTGTTTTAACTGTTTGAGATTCAATTTTATTAATAATATTAACATTTATCATTTTAACTGAACTGAAGAAACAGTAAATAACTTGCATATAATAATGCTTGATGAAAATAAAACCTTAAAATAAATAAACATAAAATTGTAATTTATAAATGTACATATTTTATAATTGCAGTTTAATTTTTTGCAATTTGTTTTTTTTAATTTTGATGAAATTTCCATTGCAATTTTATATAATACTATATATAAAAATTTTCTTAGAACGAATCTCTTCCTTAATTTCGCATTTTTATACATATATATTTGTAAACGTGTACTAAAAAATGAATATTTATATTTGTTTAGAAAATTTTGTTTCTGCTAAGTAGAGTGAAAAGAATACTGAAAGTAAGAAAGCTATTATTTGTTTGTGTACTGATAGAAAATCAGTACTATTCAATATGTCAGATTAACAGCGATGACCATTTCTCGTGTCATTTATCCAATCACCTGTTGAACGAACATTGTGCCCTTTGTCGAAACCTGTATATTTAGCGTATAAAGTCCCCTGGTATGGGACTAACTCCAATCTGGTTACGGAACACGCGTATTACACATGTAGAAGGATGCGTAAGAGCGGGTTTCGATGCACCGATTGATCAGTGTGCACATATCGCAATGCAAGGGTAATAGTTAGCTCGTAGTCATGCTGATGACAAGAGACCGACTACCACATTTGCATAAATATCGTTCTTTTATCAACATATTTTAACATATTTTAAACTGGAATTTGAATAAAGATTCTATATTTGCATATAAAAATTAACAATTATTTAATCTTTATTTATGATTAAATACTTTTATTATAACAAAAGCGATTGAGAATGGAAAAAAACTAGATATAAATCTAGTAACTTTATAAAGTATAGATAGATCTATTATCAAATATTTTAATTAGAATTTTCATTTATTTATTTATTTTATCGTTTGAATTAAAACATTGCTAAATGCGCAAAAAGCATTTGCGCTTGCGATATAAATCGAAACACAGTAATCAATAAGGCTTTAAACGATTAATCGCATTAAATTGTCGGATTAATAGTGGATGGAAATAACTCGATTTCATTGAGTAGTGGAGAATTATTTTTATAATTGCGATTTCTACCTGAAATGATTTTTCATGATTGCTTAAACGTCGTTTGCTAAAAAAATTTATCTGTACTCGTGAATGAATTATGTACTTTTGAAATGGTGATTTATTATTGATGCAACCTAAAGTGTTTCGTAGTATTTAAAAATCTGTTAAAAATTGAAAAAAGGTGAAATTCTATCTATATTTGGTTAATTTTTTTCACTGAATTTATCCAGTTATCCAAACAGAAGATAAAAAATAAGAAAAAATGAGTTCTTGGTTTTGTTATATATTTTGAATCTATATAATTTTAACGCTAAGTCAACTATGGGAAAACCTCATTTTGGAAAAGGGATATTCAAATACGGCTATTGGAATAATATTATTTGTATATATTACTTTATTACTAAAATTATTAACATTTATGTTGATAAAAAATACACATAATCATTACGGTACATCATAAAGAAAATAATCTAAATAATTGTCTCATATCGTAAAAACATGTTTTACTCTTTGTTAATTTAATTAATTTAATTTAATAAGGTCAAACGTTAATTTTCAATTAATATTTAAAATTAAAGACAAGTGTTTATCAACGTGAATTGTGCATTATCATACACCGTTTTAAAAACATTGTACATTAGCGTATGTGCAATAAATAATTTAACGTTCTTTTTCTAGAAATAAAACTTATATACATTCATATTCAATTTTACATTATTGTTTGTTATGTCAAATAAATGTATTCGTTACGTTGTAATTTAAATTATTTCTTTATTGCATATACTTTTCTTGGAGAAAAAGAAATGGAGAAAAATATTTATATATTAATTATTCAAGTGTCTTTTGCATACAGTTTTCCGCTTTTTATATATGTTCTTGAATGAACATCTTAAATTTCAAATTGAATCTAGCATCTAGCAATTTTACATGCTTGATTTTTAAAATTGTTTTGCAATGTTGTTCTTAAATAAAAACCAAATATGTACAAATACCAAACATTATTATTGCAAATATAAAAAATAAAGGTGAAGGTGTGTTATACCTTCGGCCTCCAGAGGGACCTGAGGATTGTCTTGTATATGTTCGTTGTTGTTGGCTTCCGTCGAGATGACGGTTTGATGGACGAACGGCGAGTGCGGCTGTTTCGGTTTGACCACGCGAAATGCCGAAGTTTCCGCAATGCCTCTTCGCGAGAAGTCCAAGGGTCCTACTCCGACCGGCGAATGTCGTTGCTGGACTTCCATCATGATTGGCACGTTTCTGTCAAAATCCTTCTCAGCTCGAGTTCACAGCACTTTTCAGAAGCGACGGACAAACACAAGGTCCGGCCACCACTGTCCCAAACACTGGTCCGGGCCCAACCCGGTACAAACACAATCAAGGTCAATGCGCGAGGTCATCAACATGTCCACGTCAACATGCTGCCAAACAGACTGATAATGTATCCGGAATCGCGTTGCCTTGTGCTTTAGATTAGCCAGGGTGTGCAATACGTCGCTTAGCAGGGTGCCTCGGAAGCAACTGTTAACATATCCCGATAGCACAAGCACATCAAAGAACGCGGGAGGCACCGGGGTTGAGAGGGGGCCGTCGACCGGGATTTGCGAGACTGACTCCGCCCTGCGACCACGCCTCCAGGCGCTCCAACACGTACACCCGGACAAACCGACCTGTGTTTGTGCCAGACTACATACAGAATTCCCCCTCCCCATACATCGTTACATCCGTACGTGCGTATATGCGGATATAGGAGCTTCGTCGGACGGATGTCTTCGAACGATACTGTTGGATTGCGCTGACCACTAAGCTATCCTGATTCTGCTCTTCAGCACTTGATTCATATTTGAGATGGATTGGAGCGGCTTTGGGGTGGGAAGCACGGCTGCCCGGGTCGACCAAAGAATGGTCGAGAATGAGGATGTGCCAGGTGTGATTGGAGGCACTTCACGACTTCACGTGCCCGCGACCAATTTAGCACATTTTTGATTCTTTCTAATGGATAATTCAAGCTGCTAAATATGGTAAGATCGGCATTTTTCAAAATAACATCTAAAATAGAATTCGACGAATAAAAGAAATATAAAATATATAATTTTAAGAAGTTCAAAAATGAGAGGCAACAACTCAGCATCTTGATTATTTTCTTCCATGCACTGATGTGTCTATATTTCGAATCAGTCGAAGTAAAAGATGCTATAAAACAGAGATACATTTTTCATGACTGTACATTAAAATCCAAATGAGTTATTCATCAATGTAGAATTAATGGAAAGAAAACTGATTTTGTATTCGCCGGTAAAACTTCTCGTTTGTATAATACACAGTCACGAAGAAAGTATGACATATACTCAAGTCTCGTTTTATTATATATATAACTGAAGTTCTATAATATCCATGTGTCATTTTGTTACATATGTATGCACATATATACATAAATATTTGTAGCAAAACATTCACGTCTATGAAAAAATGTTATTGTATATACATTTGTATGCTTACCAAAATCTTGTAAAATCGCATTATTAACTAACGTCTGTGAGAATTAAGAAATCTTAACATCAACAAATATGACAATGATAAGATGATTCACGTCATAAGTAAATGATAACCATCATATCGTGTGTGTGTGTGTGTGTGTATGTATATGTAAAT
>JABFQD010002019.1:0-16379 GCA_022817045.1 Psix sp. ZL-2020 | reverse complement strand
AAGCGACGGAAATCATTCCTTCATCTTGGATCAAAACAAATTTGGGCACCCTCCTGGCGCCATACCCTGAGCCGAATCAAAATGATAAATATAGCTCTCAACTGATCAAAATGCTTAATAAGTTCATTCGAAATTGCAGCGATGCCCCAGCATCATGGCCATTATTTAAAGTTGAAATCCGAGGTTATGATGGTGAGTTTGATTTGATATTCATTTAATTATAAATAACAAAAAGCTTGTCTCAAAATCATTTTGTCTGGTTCAAAAAAATTTATTTTTTATTTCATTCAACCTTTATCCATAAATCGATCACAACATTATCAATTTTTTTAAATTCATTTTTAATTTTAGATACCTATGAAGAAGCACAGACAAAACTAAAAGTGTTAGAAAACCACGAGTACGCTTTCAGTGGGTCAGAAAACACCGCTTTAAAAAAGGCGAAACATTACTCAAGTAAATTGCTGCAGTACAAAAAGCGTAAGGAAGATGAAATCGAACTAATACCTGATTTTGACCAATTGAACAATGAACAAACATTGGAAAAAGAATTGCAAAAAAACAAAGATAGATTTGGTGAGAATTAGGATTTATTGTAATTTTTTATTCATACTGTAATCGGTGAAATTAGAATTGCTGACAATTAATTCTAGATTTTTATAAATTTTGATGACAGAATTGCTCATAATTCCTGGAATTTTAGGACTTGAGAAGAAAAAATTATTTCATGATGACTCGAGTAGTGATCACAGCGATGGAATCGATAAATCTCAGGGAGAGGAGGAAACGGAAGACGAAGAACAGGCAATTGATGAAGAAAAGTTAGAGAACCAAGAAGAGGTTGAGGATGAAGCTTTGTCAGGGGAGGAATATGGAGACCAGGAAAACGAAATTAAAGACATCAGCAAGAGTTTTCGTGATGCAACACAGTCAATTATTCACAAAATTGTAAATAATTTTAATTTACTTATATGCTACTTTTTAACTTCAGATAACATTTAGCTCATAAAAAATTCATATATAAAATATTAATTTTTTTATTGCAATATCAATTTTGCAGTATCTGCAGTAAGACGGACAGTGTCTTCGACTGATATTAGAAGCTTTTACTAGAATAATCGGAATGCAGAATTGAAGAAAGGACCGCATGTTTCGACTGGATTAAAACGAACGGAAATTGGAATCTTCGGAAGAAATGAAAAAAAACAGGATGCAAAACAAACTTTTGGTAAAAATCGTAATTTCGTTGAATTAAGTAATCGAAAAATCAACTTTCAATTAAAAGTTGTTCAAATTATTCGTTTAGTAAATTTGTCAATTTTTTAAGCCTCTGGATTGAAACGAGTAGCGCCATCTTCGATCGAGGAAAAAATGTTACGAAAAAACAATCGAGATACAGATTCGACAGAATTTCATCATAGCAGTGAGATTTCATAATGTGTATTTGGATTTAAATACTTTCATTACTATTATTAACTCGTTATCTAAATCCGCATTTAATTTTCATTATAGGAATATTACGAGAACTCTTTATGGCAAATCAAACAATGAAGAAAGAAATGCAAGGGATGAAGCAAGAACTCCGAGCGGCAAGACAGGAACAGAAAACCATAGAAAATGATGTAAAAAAAATCAGAGATGATCTTGTTGAGCTGCGTCAAATTGTTAATGAAATCAAAAGTACTCAAGTTTCTTTGGGTCATTCTGTTGTGAGTTCTAACACGTTGAAGGAGAAGCTGCAATTTGATCTTCCTATAACTGAAATTGAGCAGTACCGTGAGCTCAATAAGAACCTTGGCGAATCTGATGAATTAAGAAATGACATGGTGAGTAACAATGTAGAAATTCATTTGTGCAGTCTCATTTTTCTTGTTCACTATGATCTAATTCGTTTAATTTCATTTTGGTTCAGTTGCATTACATCTTAATATTTTTGTCCGAGAGCACCATAGCAAAGAGCATTTCCAATGCTCTTAAACATATCATGACGCAAGACGTTACAGCTTCTCTTGTTGCATCAAGAGTGACGAAAGACAAAATTGTCATGAAGAAATCGCCCTTATACAAATGCTTATTAGGTTAGTTTATTTGCCTATTTTTTCACAAACTGAAAATTCACTTTCTCTAGATATTTGCGATTATTTACAATCATAATTACTCAACAATTAAAAAATAAAACATCTAAAATTAAACATTTACATATTCCCAATCAAGTATTTACATATTTACATTAATAAATCATTTGTTTCATTGAATTAATTCAAATTTTGATTTAAATATTTAGATGCAGCATTACAGAAAAAACCAACAAGCAAGTTTTTCAGTGATGTCGATGACGAAATCTTCTCCCAAGCACTTGGCACTGCTCTATCATATTCAAAAGACCGGAACGAAAAAAGAGCTGCCCGCAGGAAATAAACCTGACAACCTCGTCCCATTAAAGAAACTATTATTCATTTATTGTTTATTTTTTGTATTCTTATTATTAGTTCATTAGTGGTTATGAACTGTTCTTGTGATTTTTAAAACATTGAATCAAAACAGTAGACTGCACAATGTGATAAAATTGAATTAAAAATTCGCAAAATATATTCATTATTTCATGTTAAAAATCATTATGTTTGATCGCTAATTTTAAGTGTGTTAAATTGTCATAGATTTGAAGTGTTATTGTATGTACGTAAATAATATATATTTATATTTAGTGAAATAAAACTGTATTAATTATCCAGTCTCTCAACACATTCTATTATACTCGATATATGCGTGGAAATTTATTATGCGAACTATTATATTATCAGTTTTTTGCTTCAAATTATAAAGTTTTTCAGCACGTAAGCCAACAGCGAGCCTAACAATATTAGCAAGTGTGGGCCAAAAATGGTTATCTCATACGAGCCTAACTAGACCACTCATGTTAGGCCTTTAAATAGGGCACTGGTCTTAAGAACCATTACATAGTCAGCTAGGCCCGGATATGGTTACTAAATTAGCGCCTAGAGTGACCAATTTGGGGCCTGATTCTAACCAGGTTTGAATTTCTACTTGGGAAGTTACCAGAGTACTTACTTAAATATTCTTCATGGGTGAAACTCACTAGAGTCATTGGCTTCTGCTTAAAGTACTTGAAATTTCTGCGTAGACGAATAGAAAAGAAGCGCTCAGAGCAAAATCCTCTGAAATGTGTGAGCCGAGAGCTGATTCAGGAAGCGCATATTTAAAGCCTTGCTACAAAATGCCTTTGCTCAAGAAATAAGGGCAATTAATTCTAATAACTCGTTGAGTAAAGGGTCTACCCTTTATTCTCTAAGTCCATTCATGGACGAAAATGGGCTTTCGAGGGTCGGCAGTAGGTTACATTATTCAGATCTTTCCTATTCGGCAAAACATCCTATAATTTTACCACAGGGCCCATTGACGAATCGTCTCATTCGACATTATCACCAAAAAACATTACACGGGGGCATTCGGCTGACCTTGAACGCACTTCGCCAAGAATTCTGGATTATTCATGTCAGAAATGCTACAAAGATAAGCAAGTGTGTGATATGTACTCGATATTCTATCAAGCCCCAATGTCAGAAAATGCGTTTCCTACCTGCAACACGCTGCACTCCTTCTAGAGTATTTGCTCACGTAAGCATTGATTATGCAGGTCCCTTAGCGCTGCGAAACGCTCCAGGTCGAGGACAAAAGTCTCATAAGGCTTATTTAGCCGTATTTGTGTGCTTCTCCACCAGGGCAATACACTTGGAAATTGTAAGCTCGTATTCTACATAAGCCTTCATGGCTGCATTTAAATGCTTTATATCGAGAAGGGGTGTGCCTAGTGCAATTTACAGCGACAGGGCACAAATTCTAAAGGAGCTGAAGCCGAACTGGCAAAAGTCGTCCGAGATATATCTGGAGATAGCAACTTACAAAATTCTCTTGCCTGACAAGGAATAAAGTGGAATTTCAATCCTCCATCAGCTCCTCACATGGGCAGCCTCTAGGAATCCGGTGTTCGAGCTTGTAACATTTTAGAACCTGAAAAGAAAAGAAAATGAAATTAAAATAAAAATTGAATAAATTAAAGAAAAATTAAAAGGCAAAAATAGCCTACCTGTTGTTAAAATTTAATAATAAAAAAAAGGTGCACAAGCACCGATCACCACGTTCTGACACTTGTAAACAAATGTCAGAACGGACGTCTAGGTTAGATAAGAAAGGCAGACGCACAAGAGTCAAATTCGAAAACGAGCTTAAAGCTCTACTACAAAAATCGCGCTATCTCTCTCCACCACCTATAGGCGCGAGAGAGAAACTCTTCAGAATAAAAGTTAAACAATAGGTTAATTAACAAATTCAAGAATTAAAATAAATAATGGTTGGCAACATTAAAAGCATTAATTTTAGATGAAAGTTTCTTAATAAATGATATTTAAATAATGAGCGAGTTAAAAGATATGAATTCATTAAACAAAGTTAAATTAATAGAATTATAAATTAATCTAACAACAATTTAACGAAAGTAGACTAAGAAAATGAAACAGGGAAACAATCCAGACGAGATCCTATCCTTACGAGATTTATCCTTAATAAATTATTGGCAACCAATTTAATAAAACCAAGTAAAGAAAGACGTCATAAACAGCACGCCAAAGACAATTCACGCTTCAGGTAATATAAATTGTTCTTTAATCACGAGAAAATTAATTAATTAACTAAACATAAATAATAATAAATTTTCATTGGATGAGAGCCGATTTCAACGAATAAAGCATCCAAACATATAAAACTAAGTACTAGGAATCGGATTCTCGCATCAGCTTTAATAAATATAGTCAAACATCTAATAAAAAAGTATAAATGTGAAAAGTAAATAAACAATCGCCAAGAGCTAATGAATATTCTTTAAGGAAGTAGTCAACAAAACAAAACGGTGGAAACGGTTCCTGGCTACACTGAGAATAGACCTATCAAATTAACAGGAATTTTGCAAGGAATCGTTTCCCACCAAGAGTTTTAAACAAAAGGGAATATTTCAACAATGAAAATTTGCATTGGTTATTGAATTTTAGAGGGGATAGAATTCGGCGAAGTCACGCGTTTTTCCTTAAAAGAACGAGCTTGCGAAGCTCAAGCTCAGTAGTTTCCGAGAGCTTGACGAAGTAAGGCGGCTGAAAAGTCCCTTGGCTTAAACAAGCGATAGGACCTGGTGCAAACGAAGTCCCTCGGTGGTGCGGCTGAAAAGTCCGCCACTAGACGTGACTACCGGGCGGCTGAAAAGTCCCCGTAAAGCGTCGTGAGGTTGTTGGGGCGGCTGAAAAGTTCCCCGATACTATCGCTTTACTGGTTCCCTTGTGGTTGCTTGGGCGCTGGAGTCCAAGCAACACGGCTCTACACCGCGGCTGAGAAGTCCGGGTGGAGCTGGGACGAGATACCGACACCTGGGTAGTCACTTGGTGTCACTTTCTTGGTAGGGATATGCTGCGGCTGAAAAGTCCCGGTTTCGTCTGCCCGAAAGGTGCTGACTACTCAGGTGG
Organism: Psix sp. ZL-2020; assembly: GCA_022817045.1. Classification (NCBI taxonomy): domain Eukaryota; kingdom Metazoa; phylum Arthropoda; class Insecta; order Hymenoptera; family Scelionidae; genus Psix; species Psix sp. ZL-2020. Next base: position 10,851 of record JABFQD010002019.1, on the reverse strand, counting down.
TGGCCTGGTGACGATTCGGAGCGCGGCTGAGAAGTCGCGCTCATTTCACTTTATTTCTCAAAAAGTTCATTTCACTTTATTTCTTTCTTTTTAGTGCGTTATAAGTATCCAGGCCCAGGACAATTTCGTTATTTCGTCTTTTCTTTTTCTCTATCAAGAGCGAGTTTATTTTCCCTTTTTTTGTTTCTTTCTTTGTGGAGATTCTCGTTCTTTTTTGTTTTTTCGCTCTTTCCCTTTTTTTTATAATTTTACAAATATCATTTTTTTGTCAACGCCTGCCTGCAAGAACCCGACGATCGCCCCTCCTAAATTAGCATATGATGACAGCGTCACCTGCCGGCAGTCGATAACGACTGTTTGGGCCCTGGCACGTCTGACGCTATCTCAAAACTGAGAACTTATTGCATAAATAAGGAGGGAGCGAAAGTCTCAATGGCGCCCAACGTGGGGCAGGCGCTTATTTAAAATAGTTAAAATAAATAAATAAAATAATAAATAAAATAAAAATGAATAATAAAATATTTCTGAAAAAGAAATATCGTTTGTGCCTTCTATGTCCTACCTTAAAAATTTTTTTTTGTAGAAACTCAATTTTGCAACCTATTGCGACAAATTTTTTTAATAACTTGCTGAGAAGCAAGAATAATTTTGTGCAAACTGAAAGAAATTTTTCAGCATTGAATGTTAATGCAAAAGGAGTATCACGTGAAGTTTACTGAAAAGTGAATCCGTGAAAGTGCTAAGTGAAACCGCAGAAATTTCTGGAAGTTATTCAGTTTTTGCTTTATTCAGAGGCCCGATGCATCAGCTATCAGTAGAACCTGGCACCTCGTGAACGACGAGGACGACGAGATTTATTTATTCATTGCGCGGAGAGGTAGTTGCCGATTGCGGTTCTTTCTGCGGAATCTAACGCTCGAATTCGAGAAAGACGTGCAACCAGGTATTTTTGCAACGCCGGATCAAGTAGTTCGTCTATTTTAAACGAACCTGGTAAGTCAAAATGCCGCGAAAAAAATTAGAACCGAGTGAGATTCTTCCAGCTCCTCCGTTTCACGATATTAAGGTCTCGGAGACCATCACGCGATTCACACCAACTCCGGATGAGCTAGAGGCAGCTCGGGCAAAACTACGCCCCCTAGACGAAGAAGACAGAATGAACTCAGTCTCAAAGATATGTCTGCGTTCGACGCGTAGCACGGTTTCAAAGGTATCATTCACGAAAAGTGGAAAGTCGCGAGTAACGCGCACGCAAAAGGAGAGTAGCAGCGGGACCAAACGGAATGCTAAATTGCGCGAAGTGGAGCGCCTCCTACAGGAGCTCATACGCGAACACGAAGAAGACGAGGGTCGCTTTGACGAGGTCCACGATCGAATTGAAAAGGTTGAAACTAGAGTAACGGAGAAGATCGCGAAAACGAAAGTCGAAATCGAACGAACCGTTAATGAGAAAAGCGCGGTAGTACATGAGCGTTTAGAACTCATAGAACGCGAAGCAAAAAGATTGAGGGAGACCCGCGAAACGCCGGAGTTCAACCACACGCTATCAAGCTCTTTGGTCGGTAAGTAAGAGCCTCCAATTTTTGATGGAGCTAACCAACGACCGCTAAGGTTCATCGAGGACTTTGAACATTTTTGCAAGGCTGCAAAGCCTACCTCGTACCAGTTCAAATACATCCTCGGTAGCTGTTTGCGCGGCTTCGCCAACGAATGATGGCGACTCATTCAGGATGGAATTAGCAATCTTAAAGAATTGAAGAATGCATTTATACAGCGATACTGGAGCGACGAACACTAGTTTCGCGTAAAATAAAATATAGAGTTTGGATACTATCGTGGAAATACGAGGATGCGTCGCGTCGAATACGCGATTCGATTGTTCAACGATGCGCGCGATTTAATCCGGCCGTTACCCGAGAAGGAGACCATTAGGTATTTATCGCGCACTTTCACGGCCGATATAAAAACGGCGATAATATCTCAGCGAATTCGCACAAAACCAGAATACATTGCCGTCCTTGAATCATACGATCAAGGAGGTACGCTAGATTGCGAGCGAAATAGCCTACGAGACAGTCATACGCAAACGATAAAGTGAGAAAGCACAAATCGCTCACCTCCGAGACGGAGCGACGCGTCACCTCAACACCAAAACTCGAGGACTAATAAACCAGGGGTGCAACAAACAAGATTCGCGAACCCAAATGCGCCAAGGACGTCTTGGTCTCAAGCACCACCGGTGCGAGAGACCAATCCTCCGGCAAACAACAGTAACACATTTGGGCGGCGTTACACAGCGAGTTATGATGGGCCGCAACGAGAAACATACGAAAATCGAAGATTCGCGAACCGTGATACCTCCAATTTTGCGAATTATCGAAGCGACCGTGACTCCGCGCCGCGCGAATACACAAACTTTGACACCACGAATTGAAAATTCAATGGTAGAGATCAAACAGCTCACACAAGCAATCAGCCAGTTCATGCGGTCGCTACCAACCACTAATTGGGAAACGATCCGCTCCTACACCAGAGAAGCCAGAGTCCCGCGATGATGCAGGAGCCAAGGATGAAGAGACCAGAGAGATGAGGAATGAAATTCGGTCACCTTATATCGCGATCTCCCTTGAGAAGATACCGGTAAAGGCTTTGATAGATACAAGTAGTGAGGTAACGTGCATATCGCAGTTATTCTACGACAAAAACTTTTCAACAATGAAAAAGTGTGAAAAGTTACCCGTGGTCGGTGTTACCGTTTCTGGTGCTACAGGAGGTAGACCTGTCAAAATAAATACACAAATCCACATCGAGATTCAGTTACTCCAATATAAGTACTTTCATACATTCCTAATAGTCCTAAAATTAAATTGCAACTGTATCATTGGAATGGACCTGCTGAAGAGACTCAGAGTAGTCATAGACCTAGAGGTCGACAATAGGACGTTGAAATTAGACAGACGAACGCAACTTATAATTCCACTTGAAAAGACGATTGACAAACTCGTGCAGCACACATTGACCAAGCACGACAGATATTCGTTAACGCGCGAAGAACTGCAAAAGAAGCTAGGGACCTTGACCGAAATGTCGAGTGAACAAAAGGCAAAGTCCGCGAATTTAATCTGGTAATACAGGGACGTATTCAAGACAGATCCAGACCGAATACCTACATATTACCACAAGTTAAAAATAAAAACCGACAAACCGTTCTTCGCGAAAAACGATTCCGTTCCGATCAAATATCATGAAAAAGTCGATAAAGAGATCCAGCGAATGTTGGAATAAGACATAATAAAATGCTCAGAAAACATTTTCATAAATCCCCTCCGTCCCGTAATTAATTAAAGAAAATGGCGACGTACGACTCTGCCTCGATGCTCGATTACTCAACGAAATCTTAGTAAATGATATTGAACGAATGGAACCGATTGACGTATTACTTCAAAGATGTTACAACATAAAATACATGACCGGTCTAGACATGGTAAGTAGTTTTTGGCAAGTGCCACTACAGCCAAACTCATACAAATACACTGCGTTCATGCATCAAGGTCGATGCTATGAATTTAAAGTTGTGCCATTCGGGCTCAAGACGAGCACGGCTGCTCTGGTAAGAGCAATGGAACCTGTGTTCAGGGAGGCGGAGAACCATATCATTCAATTCGTCGATGATGTACTACAAATCTCGCGATCATTCGACGAGCACTTAAGTCACTTACGAGGAACATTTGAACGTTATCGTCAATACAATCTCACACTGACTTTCAAAAAATCGAAATTCTTTAGAAATACAGTTAAGTTTCTCGGATACATACTAACGACCGAGGGTATCACACCTGATCAAGAAAAGATAAAAGCTATTCGCGAATTTCCCTTACCTAAAAATATTAGTCAACTACGCAGTTTCTTAGGACTCATTAACTTCAATGCGAAATTCACAAACAAGCACTCACAAGAAACAGTTTCTCTACTAGACATGTTAAGAAAAAACGCGAAGTTCGAATGGACGCGAGAACGCCTAAAAGCATTTGATACCGTCAAAATTTTATTTGTCGAATCAGTCATCTTGCATTATCCGAATCCTGAAAAGGATTACGTGTTAAACGCGAACGCCAGCAACAGTGCTATAGGCGCAGTACTATACCAAATCAACGATCCAGGTGAACACGAGGTAGTGTCTTTCGCGAGTCGGACATTGAAAAATGCCGAACTTAATTACACGACGACAGAAAAAGAGCTACTCGCTATTGTTTGGTCTCTAATAAAGTTTAGAACTTTCGTACTCGGTACAAAAATAACAGTCTACAGTGATGACCGCGCTTTATCATTTTTGAAAACTTGTAAACTATTGAATGCGCGATTAACGCGATGGATTCTTGAGCTTCAAGATTACAACATTGAAGTGAAATATCAACCCGGTAAAGAATACACAGTAGCGGATGCATTAAGTCGATATTGTCCCGAAAGTGTCGCAGATGAACAAAAGGAAAAAGGCACGATAATAATTAATCAATTAGCGCGGAAATTCTCCCCGAAACTAGGTAAAAAGTTAAAAGATTTAGCAAATGAACAAGAGTTAGACGATAAGATTCGCTAGCTAGAAATAAGTAATGATACAAAATATAAGGTGATTGATAATATAATGTTTAAAAATTGCGATGGAATTTTCAAAGCTATATTACCGGATCATTTAATACAGGAAATAACCAACGAGTGTCACGAGACATACGAGCATCTACGTCTTACAAGCTAATCAGCGAAGACTTCTATGCACCTAAATTAGCGAAACGTATTAGAGTTAGAATTGCGAGTTGTGACACATGTCAAAGAAATAAAGTCCATAATCAATTATGCTATACCAAAATGCATAACATATTACCTAGCGAACCGAACGAGTTATTATCCATCGACTATTACGGGCCGTTGCCTGCTGAAAAAGCAGGAATGCGCTATATCTTCGTAACTATCGACGTGTTTAGCAAATTTGTTCGATTATACCCCATGCGAAATGCGACGACAAAGGCGACACTGGGAAAAATATTCAATGATTACATTCCTCGATTTGGAAAACCGAAACGTATACTTTCGGACCAGGGCACGCAATTCACCGCTGCTCAATGGGCCAATCGACTGAAGGGTGAGAATATTACACCAGTCTTTACGTCGATTTGCCAACCCCAAACGAATCCGGTAGAACGCGTCAATCATGAATTATCTCGCTTCTTTCGAATCTTCGTAGGCGATAAACACTCCAGCTGGACAAGCTGGGTTAGCGTCGTCGAGGACTGCATCAACGAGGTTAGTCACGATAGCACTTTATTCATTTCTAAAGAAGTACATTTAGGCAAAAAGCCAGAAAAGGCTTGGTCGAAGTGGTTTAAAATAAACTCAGAATACAAAAATGATAAAAATTATGAAGAAGTATTAGATTTAGTTAGAAAAAATATGCTAAAAGCCGCAGAAAGGCGGAAAAAGCGATTCGATGAAAGTCACAAACTGCACACGTTTGAGTTAGGTGATTCAGTTTTAGTTAAGGCATGTAATGTTTAAAATAGCGAAAATAAAACAGTCAGTGAATTCTTTTCATTGTACGACGGGCCATACGAGATAATCGAAAAATTCGGTCATTCATCATATAGAGTCGTCAATCCGAGAAATGGAGTAGAGAGAGGAGTCTTTCACTCGGTTAACCTAAAAATATACATTCCAAGAGATGCGAAGGACTGAACAAGTTCTCCATTGCAGAAATGGCGCGTCGTCGGAATCAGTCCTACCGTCGGCGATTGGAGCGACCTGCTATGGAACGGAGGTTCAAAAACCTCACGATAGAGGAGATGCAGGCGAGCGTACAACTCAGTGATCTGAGACAACCTGTCAAAGGGGCCTTAGAAGTAGAGGCACCAACAGCTCACGAGCGCGAACCCGAAATCCAATAGAATTAAGTAAATGTAAAAAAAAAACATAATAATTTTTTTCATATATACATATGTACATACACCTATACACATTTCTAAACTTACACAATATCCAATAATCGCATGTACTCCAGAGAAAACGTCTGCGATCAAAATTACGAAGTATCGTCCAAACTGTCCGTCCGAGAGAGAAGAGCTGAAAAAGTTTATCTGATCTCAAAATCTTTTACAAATAGAAAACCACTATGGGAAAATTGAAGATGACGCAACTGAGGCGAAGAGCACGGCGAGAACTCATCATCAAGGGAATGGCGTCGACTGTGGAAAACATTCAGGAGATCCTTCTGAAAATCATCCGAGAGATGCGCGGTGACCTCCCCCACAGCCTCGAGTCCGTAGGAAAAACAGAAAAGCATTTGGACAGCTTCTCCACAAAAGTCAAGGATCTGGGATTAGTCGAAACGAAAGAAGAGTTTCAGCAAGGCGTAGAAAACGAATGGCAAGCTCACTTGTGAAATCTAAATAGACTCCTGGAAAATGAAAAAAAACCCTAGCCAGTCCAAAGCCGACAGAGAAAGAAATGAGTCAGTTCTGGGGACAACTAGAACCTACGCGCACCTATACGAACAGAAACAAGATTTTTTTAACAGGACATGATATTAGTCGACTGAAGAATCAGACCTAACTCAGCGATAAGGTGATCGAAGGTTACAATGCATCTTCTTCAAGAACAAAGCAAATACCTTTGGGGCATCAAAATCCTGATGATCAACCCATTTTCCTACCCTCAATTGGAAGCCAAGGGGTTCAAAGGTGTCCAAAACTGGATGAAGTCAGAAGACCTATTCTCCAAGGACATGATCTTAGTACCAATAAACCTTAAGGTACACTGGGCTCTGGTCGTCATCGACACTAGGCTAAAGACGATCACACTCTATGATAGTTTCGGTAAGAGCAACAGGACACATCCAGCACGAATCCTTCAATATCTTAAGGAAGAACACCTCCGGAGGAATCAAAACCCTCTTCCAGAAACCTGGAAAATCCAAATGGCAGAAGAAATAACACCCCAACTCAATGGAAATGACTGCGGTGCACACGTGTGCGTCAATACCCGCAAATTAATCACCGAACAGTCATTGAAATACGACCCGGGCTTGATGAGGATCCGCAGATACAGAATGGCGCAAGAGCTCGTGAAAAATCGACTCGAAACATACAAAATATAAAGTGTCTCAGAACTATGTTTTTTTTTTTTATATAAAATTGGGTTATTGGTGCTAGGAAGTGCCGTTTTTTTCCTTACTTTTTAGTAAATGAAAGATTTTCTTGCCTATAAGAAAATATTTCAAGCTGTAAAATACAACTTACGTAGGATGATGAAAACCTTGACGCCTACCTGGGGAGAAATGTGCACTGCAATTTGTCAAATCAAAGCCTGCTTAAACTCTAGGCCACTAATACCGCTAAAAGATTTCGCAGCTGAAGACTTGCTTTAACTCCAGGACATTTCCTCGTCCTCGGCACCAGCCTTCTAGCTATGCCCGAACCTGATGTTCGTTACCCAAATAGCTCAAACTTTTTGGAAGAGATGGAAACTGGAGTTCTTGCACACTCTACAAAGGCGCTCGAAATGGCAAGAAGAAAAATACAATCTACAGGTAAACGATGGTGTACTGCTCCTGGACAACAACAGCCCACCTTGCGACTGGAGATTGGCTCGAGTTTGTGAAGTTTACAAAGGCAGAGATGAACTAATCTGAAAAGTATTCATAAAATTGGGAAATACCAAGCTAGAACGACCCATCACCCAACTTTGCAAGTTACTTGTATAGGCTTGATCAGGTTGTATGCTGCGCAAACTTCCTTGCTTAGCTTACTCTTCCAAGAATGTGAACGCTATCTGACTCTGTAACATCTGCTTAAACCCAACACATTAAACCTCGCTTAACCCACTTCAAACCCTTTTATTGCTTTGCTCCCTTTTCAACTTCTCCCAAAACGCTGCACTAAATATTCATTTGCTTTTTACATTTCAGGATCTTTATTGATAACAATGTCAAGCTAAAGAGGAGAATGCGTGCAGATCGCTAACGATGTTTCATTTAACAATGAAGACCTTTTGAATGAAGTTGATCTTCGATTCGAAATTCATGCTCTCCGGGGTTTCGAACCTGATTGTGCAACAGTCAACTGAAGTCCTTTTAGATGAAGAATACTCTGCTAGACTTCACCTCATAGAGCAAAATTATCGCAAATTCAAGGTCTGTGCACCTTCACCGATACTCGACAAAAATGGCAACCAAAGAATGCTGAAACTTCACATTTCTGTGCTTTGGCAGAGCTATCATATAGCTCGAAGATAGAAAACCTTTGTGTGGGAAGGAAAACTTGTCCTTCGCTCCAAAGACGATGAGCTTTCGTATCAGGATCTAAACCCTTACAACAGACCTCTACCCTGGGCAATAGATCCTAGACCAGCAGCTAGAGAGGCTTCAAAAGTGCAGGCTGAAAGAAATACTTTGTCTCGACCAAGAAAATGTAAAAGCGCGAACTTCTGCAGTCCAAGTATCAAACAATTGCGTCCTTATACGGCTTTGAAGAATTATTTAAGCCCACATTTTAGATTTACCTCATTTATACAGATATAACCATTTTATTATTTTTATAACCAACTTTTATCTAAACATATGCAATCGAAAATTGCAAATATTGATGAATCCTGTTGCAATCAACTTATTAAACGATCATTCAATCGTTTAAGAGGGCCGGTGTCAAACAATGTGGGAAGGGCTACTTGACAACCACCGCCATTTTTGTGAAACTGCGCGCAAGCGCGGCCACTGCCAGTAGTAGCCTTACCCCTACTCATAGGTAGTAAGAGTTCCGCGCGCTCTCACAACCGGTCAGTATTCAGCGGGTCTTACCGCGAGAAGGATCTTCTTTCTAGACTATGCTCAATTAGATACCTCCTGGCAGCTTAAACTTTTCCTTAATTATAATAAATTGTGCTTAATGTTATAATTTCAGCAGGTTGGTTATTCTTATATTGATTGTAATTTAAAACTTGTTAAAATTTCATTGTAAAAATAGTATAACCTCAAATTGAAGATCCCTCTGCGAAAAGATAACCGCATAGGAAAATTGTTTGCGTCTATGCAAATAATTTTAAGCAAGAAATCAAATGATCTCTGATTACTTTCGTGGAAATGACGTTTCAGTATTTTTTAGAGCGTTGTGATAATACGCCAAAGCAATAACAGTGTAAATCATAAAATTTGTTTATTTTAATTTTAAATATACTTATTACAAAGGATTACAAAGGGTTACAAAGGATTATGAAGGATTACTATTATTTCATCAAGCAGTCCTTTTCTAATATTATCCACTATTTTGAATTCTGATTAAAAGGCGCAAATTTAACACAAGGTTACGAAAGTTTAGTCTTTAAATATTGCACCAATATTTAACAAATAGAATCCAAGTTATGTCACATCCGACGTCGGATTTTGACGTCATCGGTGCTGATAGCCGTTATTAGTAGAAAATAATTATTTTTATCCTAGATGGACCAAACCGGGCGCATTACTTTGCTATGAACGTGTTGAATCTGAAACCTAATTTCCAGATGACTCGGACGAATAGAATCAAAGTTATGCAACATCAGACGTCAAATTTTGGACATCATTGGTACTGATAGCCGTTATTAGTAAAAAGAATTTTTTTCTGTCCTAGATGAACCAAACTGGGCGCGTTGTTTTGCATTGCACATGCTGAATCTAAAATTAAATTTTCAGGCGATTCGGATCAATAGAATCTGAGTTATGCTACATCGGACGTCGAATTTTGGATGCCATTGGTGCCAATGGCCGTTACAAGTGCTAAACATTTTTTTTGTCCTAGATTAACAAAATAAAGCGCAATGGTTTGCAATGATCGTGTTAAATCTAAAACGAAATTTTCAGACGAATCAGACGAATAGAATCTGATTTATTTCACATGAGACGTCGAATTTTGGACATCAATGGTGCTGATAGCTGTTATTAGCAGAACAAAATTTTTTTTGCCCTAGATTAACAAAGTCATGCGCAATGTTTCCCAATGAACCCGTTGAATCTAAAAATAAATTTTCAGGCGATTCGGACGAATAGAATCCGAGTTATGGTCCATCAGATGACGAATTTTGCACATCAATGGTGCTGATAGCTGTTATTAGTAGAAAAAATTCTTTTTCGTCCTTGATGAACCAAACTGGGCGCATAGTTTTGCAATGCACATTGTGAATCCAAGACAAATTTTTCAGACGATTCGGACGAATAGAATTCGAGTTATGGCCCATCAGACGTCAAATTTTAGACATCAACGGTGCTGATAGCCGTTATTAGTAGAAAAAATTATTTTTTGTCCTAGATGAACCAAGCCCGGCACATTGTTTTGCAATGCGCATGGTGAATATGAAACCAAATTTTCAGACGATTCGGCAAAATAGAATCCGAATTTTGGCACATACGATGTCGAATTCTGACGTCATCGGTTCTGATACCCGTTAGTAGTATTGTTACCACTATGGGGCACCCAGACGTCATTCGTAGGCGCGGGGTATGGCGCCATGGTGCGGTGCGGGGGAAGCGCGCGCGGTTCAAGCGGACGCATGCGCGGATTAATTGAGAGGGAATTCGCGGGATTTCGAATTTAAATTTTAATAATTAATTAATAATAAATGATAAATAATTATTAATTAATGATAATAAATTAAATAATTATTTATCATAATAATATGTTATTATTATAATATTATTATTATAAGATATTATAATATTATATTAATTTTACTGAATTAAAAAATAATATAGTTATTTTAATTCAATTAATAATTAATTTAAAGTAAATAATAATGATTAATTAAATAAATTAAATGAATAATTTATTAAAATGA
>JABFQD010002018.1:0-16380 GCA_022817045.1 Psix sp. ZL-2020 | reverse complement strand
TTGGGACAGTTCCTCTTTCGATTTGTCTCTTTTACCGGAACCAGAACCTAAACCCCAGGAACTCGACGACCATTCAAAAAGGAAAACAGACCCCAAACTAAATACTGCCATACGATTTTTAACGAAGAAAATTCGTAACAGGGCTATAAAGGGCGACCGAAAGGATATTCCGTCACGTTTAAAAGAATGCAAGGATAATTATGCATCAGCATTCTTGTTAATTAAATTAAAAGAACTGCGACATTTATGTCAAAAGGTTTCTAAATAAAATTTTAACCAATTTAGCTGAATATCCTTTCCGTAACCCTTTATCCCACACTTTAAAGAATTTTAAATTCTATCTTTTGTTTGAGCGCCAATTTTAAGAAATCATAAAATTGCTGGGTGTAGTCCTACATAACCTCAACCACTCACTGTTACTTCTCCGGACGTAACAGTCTAATTAGTTAAACGTACTTTACATTTGTAGATTGAATAATTATCAGAGTCATAATTTATTGAAATGATACTTTGTAAAACACTAAGTCAGTCTGAAAAAATAGAAAAATTAATTTGATTAGTGTCAGAATTAAGTATATCTGTAATCTTATCAAGGGAAAAAATAATAGCAAAATTTTCTGCAGAATAAATAGAAAATTGGCTCTTAATTTTGACAGATTTTGTCCAGTTTAAATTTTGGTGCAAAAGATGCAACTCCTACTGAACTAAAAATTTCAATTTTTGAGCCTTCAGTGAAGAAGCAAATGGAATTATTTATATAATTATCAAAAATGATACAAAGTTGGAATTATTTATATTAGGTTTCAATATTAATGCATTGCCATTAAATTTCGGAGAAATAGTCCGGAATTGCTTGTATAAGTTCATTTCTGAGTCATAAAAATAGTTAAATGGATATGTTTTCTTCATGATGTTATTAGAGATGTTATTTTTTATCAAGAATCGATATGCTGAAGTAAAAAAAAGATTATGAGAGTAATTTTAACGATTGGTTTTTAAACTTGAATAATATACATTTTGAATTGCAATAAAAACTGAATTTTCTTCATATGATAATAAATTAATAAAAAATTTATTGGCATTAGTTTGAAATCTTTGTGTAAGTTGAACAATCTTAGATTCGGTATAGACGATACCATTAGGGGTTGAGTTACGGTAACCCAATGCAAATCTCAAAACAATTCTTTGGAGAGTTTCCAATTTTTTCATTGATTTGTTTGGATTAGTGGATAAGCAAATTGCGCCATAATCGATGTAGCCGCAGATGTAAGATTTGTAAAAAATGGTCAAGGTTTTGGGGTGACCACCTTCCCAAGTGCTTCTCAAAAACTTTATCAAATTGATTCTCTTTCTGTCATTATTGATTAGGGTATTCAAATGAGGGTTCCAATTTAATCTATAATCTAGTGTGATGCCTAAGTATTTAACAGAGGTTTGGGCATTAATTCGAGTATTGTGAAATATTAGATAGTGATCATTTAAGAATATATTTTTTTTTTGGTAAAGATAATAAAATTGGTTTTTCGGGAGATAGTTGTAATTTAAATTTCTATAATTTATTATTAATAATATTTAAGGAATTTAGTAATTCATGTTTCAAAGTTTGAATATTTTTATGATTATAATATAAACAAACACCATCTGCAAAACAAATGTCTTCTGTAATTGAATCAGAATCATTCAAACATTGTGACATGACTATAATAAATAATGTAGGTGAAAGAACACTGCCTTGAGGGACACCTTTATTGGCAAATTTGACTTTGTCATATGAATTTATATTTTTGAACAAAATATTTCTAAATTTAGTAAGATTTTCAACTATTCTTATGAAAAAGGTATCAATTTTTAATTCAGACATTCTTTTTATTAAGGATGGAATATCGACATTATCGAAGGCCGCTTTTATATCTAAAAATATGATAATATACTTATTTTCAAGAAAATCACCATATACGTTAGAAACTAGATAAGAAATCCCATCTCAACATCCCATGCTTTTTCGAAAACCGAATAGAAGTTTATAATATATATTGTTTGTCTCCAACAAATATAGCAATCAGTTATTTAAAATTCTTTCAAATATTTTTAAAAAACATGAGGAGAGAGCAATTGGTCTAAATTTTTCAGAGGTTGATTTCGGTATAAAAAAAATTAAATAGTCCAACCCTTCATCTGGGATGATTTCAGAATCTAGAGCAAGATTATATAATTTCAATAAACAAAGAGGGGCAGAGTTAGGAAGTTTTTTGATTGCTTAGTAATCAATTTGATCAAGACCCGGAGCGGAATTTTTTTCAGATTGGTTAACACTTTATTTAATTCTGTTTCAGTAATTACATGAGTGATGGAATTTACGTTTGTGCAGTCAAAAACTTGATAGATTGGATTGGTATTTGGAGATTGTACTATCATATTATTCTCCATTAGATCGATAATTAGAATATTGTTTAAATTATTACTCAGATTATCTGTTGGAGTGGGTTTGTTGTAAAATAGTTTGAATAGATTTCAAACTTCTTTTATTGCGGTTTGAGGATTTAAGGAAGAGCAAATTGTATTTAAAGATTTTTTTGATTAGTTTAAAAAGTTTTTTTTTGCGATGACCCGGATTTTGTTTCTATTAATTTTGTTTTCAACTGAAGGATATTGACGAAACATTTTTTCTGCATCAGATTTAAGCCAATTAGATATTTTTTATAATTAAAAGATTTCGGTTTGGTGATTTGACTATAGGTAGAATATGAGAGTTTACTAGGGATTCTTCGGATATTACAGAGAAGCGACTTGAAGAGAGATTGGGGAAATCGGATGTGTCATTAGAGAAATCAAGAGATGTATAATTATCTGGAATAGGAGGAGAGCTTGTATTGAAAGTTTTTTTGTTTTTACCAATACCAAGTTTCATTTTAGCCTCAGCGAAACTTGTACCCATACTATATGAGTAGCCAAGCACCTTTTTTGAGTTAATATAAAATGAACAATTTTTTTCATTAGCCTAGTGTGTGCCTTCACAATTAATGCATTTGGGAAGAGTGCTTTTTGCATTACATGCGTCAGTTGAAGCGTTGTCTTTATGTTTGTTATCTCCGCATTTTGCGCATCTGCTTTTACCTTTGCAGTTAGCAGAAACGTGGTTAAATCTGAAACATTTATAGCATATTTTAACTTGAGGATTATACGATTCGACTGGATAAATAGAAAATAAAAATTTAATTTTGGAAGGAATAAAATCTGATAAAAATTTAATGAGTATAGAGTTAGTATCTATTCTTTGTGTCTTATTATCAATTTTGGCAGATCTCTTCAGTCGTATAATTTTGACGATTTTTATGTTGTCTGCTTTCATTTATTTTTGAATGAATTCAGGAGTGTAATGAGAAGGGATATCTTTCACAATTCCCATTCGTGTGAAGCAGTTACCTGGAATGAAAATTTTAAAATTATTTTTTTCGAATGCTGTGTCTTGTAGAATCTTGTTGGCGATGAAAAAATTAGATAACCCTTGTTGTCCAATCTTATGGCATAAATACCATAATATTCAGACTACAATATACCCAGTTTACTTTGATGTACACGAATCTTTTTGTCATCGACGTAAGACTCTTTTAATATTTGTGCATATAAGATGTAAGGGGAGTTATGAAAAGATTGATAAAATTGTAAGCTATCAGTCTGATTATTTTTATTTAAAATATTTTGAGAAATTTCAGCGGTTGTTTTATTTCTATTTTGAAAATCATTGTCTATATCGACTTTGTTTTGATTAGATTTGACTATTGATTTGTTTTTTCGATATGAATTAAGCATTCGATTTGAAGAAACAAAATGTTCGTTGGACTTATTTGAATTTTTAGATTTTTTAGAAATATCATGACTATCCTCTATATCATCCGTATTTTCGGAATCGTTTAATAATCTCGTATTCTTGATTGTTCTTTTGGAGAGTAAATGAAATACATTAACTACTTTCAAATTTACGTCGTCATTATTGTTAAAATTGGAAGGATCTGACAAAGTAATGTCGAAACTCATATTGTGAGTAAAATCTGAGTCAGAACATTCATTGTCAAAGTTTAAGTTTAAATCAGACATCAACGGTCGTCCTGGCCGGCCTCCCCAAGAGGACTATCTAAATATCTAAAGAAGTAAGAAAACAATTTTAGAGCAGATACGATATGCAGCTAGTTAATGAATTCATATTGTGCAAAGTTATTTATTATTTAAATAAAGATGAAGTGTAATTTGATACTTAGTTTATTAGTTAGTTAGTTAAATAATTACATAGCTAATTTTTTAGATAGTTACTAGTTTAATAGTGAAATAGTTTGTTAGTTGATTAGTTGACTACTCAATTAATAGATTGATATGTTAGATATTTTTCAATAAATTAAGCATTTATATGATTGCTTAGTTAGTTAATTACTCAAATATTTATTTAATTTATTAGTTATTTTAGTGAGTTAGTTATTCTCAGTTAGGTTAATAGTTAAATAGTTCATCATTGGTTAGTTAGTCACTTAATTATTTAGTTACTTAATTATTACATTAATTTATAAGTACCATTGTAAAGTTACTCAATTCAACATTTAAATAGCTAGATCTTTAGTTAGTTAAGTACTTAGTCGATCATACTTAAAAAAATAGTTAAGTAATTATATAATTGGTGTGTTATTCAGTTGGTTAATTCAATACATAATTTATTAATTAATTAGTTTTTTGATTATTTAGTTAGTTAGTTAGTCAATTTTGAAGTTCGTTGGTTGATCATATAGTTGATTTTAGTAAGGTTTATAAATCAATTCGTTGGTTACTAGTCAATTATTGCTAAACGCGCCACAAAAAAATTACTAACCACTCATCAAATTACTTAAAAAATACTCTTTGTTAAATTTTAGGTAGGAGAGCAATTAGCAGCTCTGCTTCAATTCCTTCTATCCGAAGGATATTTATCCTTCGATAACGTTCACCTGATTGGGCACAGTTTAGGAGCACACGTTGCAGGTTTTGCTGGGGAATACCTAGATGGACAATTAGGAAGAATAACTGGCATGGATCCAGCAAAACCTCAGTTTGAAAACCTCATGTTCCAGAACTTCAATGAGCGCCTAGATCCCTCCGACGCAATTTTTGTTGATATCATTCATACCGCTGGCGGTACCTTAGGCTTTGCTTCCCCTTTGGGACATATCGATTTTTACCCCAACGGTGGCATAGTACAACCAGGATGTCCTCTTCTTTCTTCTCGTAAATTCTTCATTACGTCATAATAAAATTCAATAAAATTAAAAAAATCTAAACAAACATTTTTTTTAATCATTTTTCAAATTTTTTACAGAATCGTGCAGCCATGAAAGATCTTATGAATACATGACTGAATCCATAAAAAAGCCAATGGCATTTCCAGCCTTAAAGTGTGTTAACTGGGCTAAATACGTATTTGGCTTGTGCAAACTTAACTCTGAAATGACATATATGGGGGAGGCTGTAGATAAATCTGCCCGAGGGTCTTTTTTCCTAGAGACCAATTCGAATTCTCCATATGGCAAAGGATATTAATATATATGTATATATTTTCAATGAATTTATTAAAAGAAAATTAATTAATAAAAATGATCAAATTTGAAGTCTAGGTTTATGTTAGACTTTTAAAAATTATATTTTTTATATATGTTCAAAAATATCATTTAATTAATTTTTAAAAATTATCTTTAGAAATTAAAAAGTCAAAAAAGTCCAATTTTCGAGATACTATACAAATTAGTAAGAAATTATTTTTTATCATTTTAAGATGAGTGAGTAAAAAGTCGATGTTTAAGCTTATTTAAAATTTTGTATTTCACATATGAAGACATGAAATGGATGATCGTTGGTTGTTAGTCACGTTTACGTTATCGTACACACAATCGAGTCGACAAACAAAATACAAAACTAACCATCTAAACGCAATCACGACACTTAGTGGAAGATACACGCAACTTATAGTACATCAATATTCTCTTTTGATTTCGTTTCAACAATGTGATTCTTCGACTTTGAAGTTTTCACGATCTCGCTGCTAAATTAAGATGTTATATTTCCGAAACGATCGATTAGTATCAAAACGATTATAAAATACAATGAATTGTATACGTATAAAACATGGTATAAAAAATTCGAATTAAGTTTGGTCGAAATGCTTGACAGATCAAGTGCTCATTGTGAAACGGAAAAATTAAATCAGCAGTGAATCAGAATTGATTCAAGTAGATTTGATTCAATATTTGATTTTTAAATCAATATTTATATCAATATTTGCAAAAATCAATAAATGCTGTATTAACATTGTGAAACTGAATCAATATTGAATTAATCTTGATTCGAATCAATAGTTCAGGATTCAAGATTGATTTAATATTGATAATAAATTCCTAAGTTATCTAGATTAATTTTCTCATTAAATTTTATCGAAGCTAATCTTATACAAAAGCCAACTTTCTTTCAACTGTCCGTCAATATTGATTAATATTGAATCATACTTTGTACGTTGAATTAGCATAACTTAATTTGCAATCATGACTTACTAAATAAAATTGTTGCTCCAACAAATGAATACGTTAAATAAAATTTATTCGAGCGCCAGTTGCTCGAATATTGAAAATATAAATTCATAAAATAATTGCATTTAAACGCTAAACTGAAACTGAATCAAAGTTGAGTAACTCAACTATTCAACATTGATTCATAGTTTCTTTTGAAAATGCTTGGGCGGACAGAACATGACATTACTTAACTATAAGTAAGGGAACTTAATATTGAATTTTTACATATAAAATAACGTTTAAACATTCAATCGCATTTACACAAATATATATTACTTGGCACTAGTGCTTGCGCTTTACAAAAAGATAAAACTTCGTAAACTAATGTTCTTTCTCTCTTTCTTTCTTTCTTACTCTTTCACTCTTAAATACGAACAAAAATAAAATTTGTCTTAATTAAAATAATGATAATCTCAAATTTCGCGTTCGGACGTGAATTCAAGAACAAATATCGGTCAATTCGAAACTTTTAGTGGAAAACATGGGAGGATGAAAATGTATATTATTTTGGGAGCCGCCAGCGAAATTCATTGGTGGCAGACACGCACGCACTTATGCTCTTAAGTGTACCGTAGAAACACCTATAAAACCGACGCGATCGTCTGACTAAATTGTATATAATCATATATAATGTCATAAATAAACGGCTTAAGATTTCTCGAGCGTGAAATGCGCAAGCGAGGAACGAGTGTCTAACTCTTAACTGCGGTATAAAAAAGATAGGGCTACCAGTAACGAACACTTAACTGTAACCAATACGATGTTTGTATTATTTACATATTTCGTTTCTCTTATTTTTGTTAGTTTTCTCATATCTTTTATCTTTAATGCTTCTTATATATAAATCGTGTGATCGATAGAAAAAATTCGCCGTTCCGCTCGGAGATCTCTGATCGCGCGATAGCGATCGTGAAAGGTCGTCGAATATTTGGTGTTTTAGAAGAGGCCCTTTTTCTTGTTCTTCTTATCCTTGCCATCGACGGTCCTAGAAAGTAAAACAGTTGATTAGCTTTCCACAATCTTTTTTCTTCATTATCTAGATCATTTATCCTTAAGGAGGATAAATAGCAGCCTCCTTAAGAGGATGTTGAAATATAGCGTGTTTTATCTCTTTTACTCCCGTGAAAACTTAGCTTTGTTTGTCTTTCTCGCACTTATAAAACTCTGACATTCTCTTAAGGAGGTTGCGGTATCATTGCAAATGTAGGATTTATTGTAAAAATCAAACATCTTCGAGATAGTTAAAATGAAGTTTGTCTTTTGGAAAATGTGTTTTTGATAAAACTCGATCTCGAAAAAGATTTATGATTGGTTGTACAGTGGTGTATTAAAGAACTAAAATTGATGGATAAAAGAAAGATATTTTTATACAAGAATAATTTTTGTATGGTATAATGTTAATTTCTAATAGTTCAAAAATTGTGTTTACAAATTATCAAAAAATGTTAAAAGCAATTTATTGTTCTTTGCAAATATCATTTTAGTTGTTTTATTAAGTTAGTTTGTGTAAGACTATCACAAAACATTACAAATGAAGTCAAAATTTTTAAGTTCGTTATTTTAAGCGATTTAATACAAGGACAATTAAATGTACATAACCCAAGTGAAATTGTATATATGACTTTATAATATATATATATATATAGTTCCATATATGCCACGTAAATGTTGCATAAATGAATTTTAATATTAAGGCAATTAAATATGTCATTTATAAGACATGCATAAAGTCATAAATGAGATATCCATGACTATGTATAGAGTGGCTTCTATATTATTTACGTTTTATATTAGTTATATGTTTTACTGAAATTATATTTCATATATAAAAGTCATATATGCTCAAATAAAAATACATTTTTACTTGAAAACAATCTATATACATGTTTAGTATATTCAATATTATTGAAATATAAACTAAAAATGAATAATTGTATAAAGACATATTTATACAAAAATGTTAATAAGCAAAAGATTGTGTCTAGATTCTTTTAAACCATTCATACAATTTAATATTGTTGTAATGCATACCTAAGCAAAAATAAATTGTATGTGGTTCTTTAATCGTTCCATAATATATGCATTACTTTTATTAGATATAAATAAACCATTTGTGAATAAACTTATATGTCACTTATATGATTTCATACATGAGCCATATACGAAACATATATATATATTCCTTACATGGCTAGGCTATGTTATATGTTTTGTGCTGATTTATGTATGGCGTATATATAGAACACATATATGGGCCATATATCACCATATATACATTTTTACTTGGGTATCTAACATTGGTATCATATATATATTGACTATATAATATATATGATTTACAGAAAGTCACGAATGAATTGTATTATTGATGCAGAACATATATAGCAATGAATGCAATGACTATGATGTCCTTTGAACATTGAAAAAACGATTTAAACATGGTTTCATAAAAAATAAATTGTGAGTTAACAGTTTTGAATGAAAGTGTAAAAATGAATTTTAAATTAAGATCTCGTTTGAACGAACTCGCATTAAATGCCCGTGAATTAAAAATCGCTATGGGATCCTCCTTAAAGCAAGATAGAGAGTGGTGAGAAAACTCACTTACCTGGACAAGTTAAAAAGAAAGGTACTTTTAACTACAAACGAGAGCTTGTTTCGTGCGATTGATACTGATTTATTGGCTTAAATAATTGTTACAATTCGATTCAAACAACTGATTCCAGTCAATAATATTACCAACAAAGAATGCATTTGTGACTGGCTTGATACAGGCTGAAGCAATGAAGAGAGAAAAAAAAGGAAGAAACAAAAGTTGGACTAATCTGATCGTAAACACGACGACAAAGCTGGTAACAAAATGACGTAACTCAAAAAATACAGAAAAAAAGAAAATCTATTAAAGAGGATACTCAAGTAAAAAATTATATATGGTTACACATATAGATAATAAATTTCAACCATATATGCGTCATATATGAAATATGGTGCATATATAATTGCTTATTGATTAAAATTCATTTATGTGATATATATATGGAGCCATATATACAAGTTATATTATATATTTTCTATATATTTCATATAAATCTCCATACAACTTCTATATATAGCTCCATATATTTCACATTAAATAATTATCTATGAATCAAATTTCAACTGTGTGACATGTGATATACATGCCATAAATGAAGCATATATGAAGCCATATATGGAATACACGTGGGTTTACATATGGAACATGTATAGAACTATAAATGGTTATCTCTAAATTCAATTCTATACATGTGACATTTGTTAGACGTGTATGGAGCCATACATGGAGTCATATGTGGATTCATATATAATGCTTTACTTGGGTACGTATAAAACGCTGAATGAAGATGATAGTTAGACAAATACCATGATTGACCTTAGTCTAGATTAGTTTATTAAGTCGAGCAAAAAAAAGGTTTGTTAACATTGGTCTTAACTGAGTGTTCGGAGTTTACAAAGCGATGGCGATGTCATAGTTAAATTTGCGACGTTATCTGCTCGAGATAACGATCGGATGCTCCAAGCTGTTATTCCAAATTATGTAAGTGGATAACGACACTACGAGAACACACGTTCAAATAAGAAGCTGGCGTTTACATATACATGACAAAGTAACTCGTTTCATCCTCATTTATTCTTGCACATAAACATATGCTTACATTTTAGTTACTTCTTATAAAATCAAAAGAACAAAATCAAAAAAATACATTTCCACCATCTATAACTGGGAAGCATTTTATACTTTAAACTATCGTAAGGTTGACTTCGCTTTTGCAGAGGACCAGCAGTTTAGTGCAAAATGTGGACAGTTGTAATATTTGGTTCTGCGAGTTTTCATGGTCTTATGCAAAGCGCGAAGCCTTTGAAGATGTCGCGTAATTTGTAAATGATCTGCTAAGGATGATGGATTTCAGGATGCTGTGTGACAAGTTGTATCAATGTCGAATTGTCCTGAGATGATTTGAAACTGGTGTGACGTCGCAGAAGGCTCCCAATCCCTCTTGAGCCCTTCAACGTACCGGCGGATCCTTCGGACGACATAGAGCCCGTCCTAAATTAAGTGCAACCCAGGACAACCGAGTCAAAAACACATTTCTTTTTCTCTTTTCAATTGTCTATCGTCTTCATATATGACTTTAAATTTATTTCATATGTATGGCCCTATATATGTTGTAAGTACGGTGCTATATACCCAGACAGATTTTTATATTTGTATACATTCACGTGGATATATATGCGGTATATATTTGATATATGTGCTATATTTATGATATATATATAGGCAGCATATATGGTGCATGAATAGTAGTGTATGTGATGTATATGTTTGCACCTATGATTTCAAACATGATACATAATATAGTCCCATATATGCTTCATTTGTAGTTGTATATAGGATGCATATATGATTACATGTATATAATGTACATATTGTTGTATATATGCAACATGTATAGTACATATATAATTTTATGTATGGTTGTATATATGATGTTTATATGGTTTCATACATAAAAGAATCTGTTTTGCCACACGTGTAATACATATGGCTGAATATATGGCAATATATACACTCCATATATCCAATTATATCCGCATATATGACTACATATATTTTTGCGCATAAAAAATTGTTGCCTGGGTATATTTTATATATATGCCACAGTACATGCACATGTCTTATATAGTCACCATACATGTTCATATTCAGGATGAATCCATACATGGGTTCCACATGCGCCCATAAACATAGCATATTTGTGACATATACATATCACACAGAGCCACTTTCAAGCTAGCGACATGTATTATATATATAATTCACACAATATATATTATATATCAAATTAATGCAGATTATTTATCACATATAAATCCACGACAGATTAGATAAAATGAATCAGCTAATACTTGGTATTTCTAAATTATTTCATTTGTATATCTAAGAAAAGGTATATGATTATTTGGATAATTTGTCTACAATATCGCTAGCCCGTGTGAAAGAAATTTATGGTTTCGTTAAACAGGCATTATGAATAGTTTCCAATAATAATGTCTTGGAGTGAACCACGGTGTGATTTGCGGTACTGATGTTTGTGATTTGTGCAGAAACGGACATTACGAGTCAAAAACAGTGCGCTTGAAAAAAGCTTTGAACGGAGAAGTGAACGTAGCATGCGAGCGACTACTCAACTCAAATACAAACGACTATGTATTTGAGGTGAAAGAAAAGGCACCAACGAAATAGTACTCACTCTTTTGAATTGGCCTCGAGGCTCCTTCTGCGCAAGTCTTCTATGCTCTGCCCGGTCTGTTGCTCCCAGGCGGTCTTCTCCGCTTCAAACGCTCGCCGTTTTTCTTCCAGTTCACGAACTTGCTGCTCTAAAGAGCGGCGCATTTGTTCATGTCGTCGTTGTAACTAAAAATGTTAATTATATATTGTTTTAAGATATTACAATTATTTTGCTTTCAGTGATAATTTCAGCAACGAAAAAATGTTTTTTTAACACGTTTGTATAAACGTAACATTATAAGAGAATACATGTATACATTTTTTTTATATATTAGTATAAAAATGAACATACTTGTTTGCATGTATGATTTATTTGTACATGTATATGTAACCATTCATATATGAATGATTACATTGAGATTCATATATGTTTATGGCTATATATGCAATACATACGTCTTATTTATGTATACAACCTCTCATTTATATATTTGTATATGTAATATATATATAGTTCGACATATACTATTTATATGGTTGCAAATATACCGTATGCAATCATATATGCAATACATAAATAAACTCACATGTAATTTGATGAAAAAATAATAAAAAACTTTATGCGAGCAATTTTATATATGAACAAATATGAATTTTATAATAAATAAATACATTAAAATAGTAAACAAAAAATTCAAAATACGACAAAATAAATAGTTATATCTTGAGGTAAAATGTCGTTCGTGATTACTCTATCTCTCTTTCACTTACGAAATCAATTCATTTTCTATTTCCTTTGCACTTGCACGACTGACATATCACCTTAAGGTATCTCAAATGACCTATTTGCCTTCATAGTTACATAATGCGCTATTATACAATATACTGATTTACGATCTTATTGAAAGACAATAAATTCAGCTTCGTAAATTTGTATGCTTCACAATGTAAAACAAATACATATGATTTATGGCTTCAATTATAAATTTGCATATTTCCTGATAAATCAACTTACGTCCGCTTCGGACTCTTTGAGTTTTTGTTTCTTTTCCCGAACTTTCATCTCAAACACTTGCTCCATCTCAGTCTCCATCTTCTTCATCTTGTTATCGTGTTCTCTCTTTTCTTCCTCCAGCTGTGCCAATGGATTCCTGAAAATGAGCATGAGTTTTGATATTAAGTTGTAACTTATCGTAAAACATTCTACAAATAAAGTCGGCTAATGACTAGAGAAGATTCAAAGATAAACACAGAGCAATGTATGTTTGAAGATTATGTACAGCTGGAAAATGTTCAATTCGGATCGCTGTTTTAATGGTTCGAAAACTACGGTGTATTACATGCACATGTAATATAAATTGATATGAATGATTCGAAAGCGAAACATCGACCTTATGGAATGATTGATTCGACCGTATCTTAAAGTTAAATCATACATATTTTACATTTTTATACACTCAATTTTGCAGTAAAAAATGAACATCAAAATTTTAATATTTAGATGATCTCAAAACTAAAAAATAAAATAATCAATTTGACCCTATTTTCACAATTTGTATACTAAAACATAATCATTTACCAAAAAAATAATAATAAAAATAATAAAAATAAAATAAAATAAAGAAAATAAAGAATGACTTAAAGTATAACCGTGACAACCGGCGCGAAAATATAGATAAGACTTGTGCACACAAAACTGCATCAAACGTTTTTAGGCCTTAGTTAGGACTTACCACACCGTCATGAAACTGTTCATCACTCCAGGAGGGCACAAACTGGTCAATAAAAAATTATCATTACAGATCAGACTCACAGCTTTGCAATCGACTACATCAACCAATACAACCCTAACGAAATAATCTAGCTAGTGCTGCCCCCTAGCCCACCCCTGTTTTCCCTTATTCGTGGATCATTGGAAAATTCATTATCAGTTTGCATGCACAAGTTATCTTTTTTTTATTTATGATCCTATCTTATTTTTTTTATAATTCTTTTGGTTGACAATGATCTCGCAATGTCATGAGAAGTGATTCGAACTGATTGATCGACTATTGATGACTAATGATATGAAAGTCGAACTGAATTGGACGTACTTGTTGGAAATTCGTGTAGGCTTGCCGTCGACGCCTAGGCCAGCCAGGGTGCGACATCGGAAGTTCTCGTAATGCACATTGTTAGTTACATCCTTGAGGTCCTGCAGATGCGTCCGGATTACCATATTACGTAGAGCGATAAAGTCACAGTGTTCCAAGTTTTCAACTGAGGATAATTAAGGAGATTAGATTATTTTGGTTAGTCAATTCATTCATAAATTAATTGTGATACAATTATTTTAAGATTTGAACAAAATTTTTGATGTGTGTATTTATTTAAAAATCTGTATTATTATATATTATTATTATTAAAATCTGTTATAGAGTTTCCTGAATAAAAATGTATGCGTGATTCCATATATGATATAAATGAGTTATTTTTATGAGGCTCATATGGGCTATTGATAAAAATCAATATACAAGAATGGTTTCATATATGCTCTAGAAATGTCATAGAAATAAGTTTCGAGACAACTGCATATGAAACATATATGAAGCCATATATGTGATATAAATGGAATTATTATAATATTTAAATGAGAAGATATTTGTATTATTCATGTTCAGCTTCATTTTCATACATACATGAAGCATATATAGTAGATATCCATAGGCCATATATGTAATCATACATAAAATTCTATTTGAGGTATTTTACTATTAGCAAACGATACGTGTTTGAATTTCATGTAATATTACAAACTACTGCATATTAATGTGTGTATACAATTATAATTTATATTTCAAAATACAATTTAAAATCATTTTCATATATAAAATAAAAGATATCCTGATATTTAGAATTTGTATAATCTTACATATACGAGTTAGTTGTTTTATGATATATTTATTTTTAAAATGAATAATAAAACATAAACAAAAACATTAAAAATTTAAACTATTCAGCATTTCTTTAATATAATTAATCTGCAATGTTCCACAAATTATTAGCAATTCAATTTATTATATAATTTCAATTCTATAAATCTAATATATAATAATAATCTATAAATTTATTTAACATTTACAATAATAAAATAAAACAAACTAGTAATTCAATAATTTCCAATAAAATACTATTCGTTCTACTAAAAGTCACTCAACCAAAACGAACAATTTCTTCATTATTGTTCATCAAGCAATTAGAAAATCGAGAAAAAAGTTTGCTACTGAAACAGAACACCGAAACCGAAAACGTCGCGCAACACTGATATGGCACATCTGTCAGTGCACAGCGGAAGGTCATGGTTTGCGTATGAAATAACACACTTCAAGTGCACGTGCACACACTCCTCGTCAAGTGCGTCGCTTAGCCATCTTTGTTATTTCATTAATATACCGAAGATGGAGCTTAGAAAAAACTAATTTTAGATGCGCTTTGTTCTCGTCACTCGAGCCAGCGTGAAATCTCAATTGAATTCTCTAGCTACGCTGAAAAGTAAGCCTACTCGGCAGGTAAAATACCTTCGGCGACGCCCCAAGGGTACTTTCGGCCGCGCACTTTCTTGCCATTGTGTTCCACCACTGCGTTTGCGCCTACCACGGCAAACGGTACTCGCTCCCTTAACATTTTATGCAGCTTGTTTTCCTCTTCCTCTTCGACCTCCGGAAACTCATAGATCTTAATTTTGTGTTGTGCTATTTCATTTAATATCTAAAAAAAAGAAAAAATATTGTCATTATCCAATTCTTCTTCTTTCTGATAGGGGAGGGGGAGGGGGTATGGAAAATGAATTTAAAAATAGTTTACTTGTTTTTTAAAGTGAGCACATTCGTCTGGCGTCATGGTGTCGGCTTTCGCGATCACCGGGATGATGTTGACTTTGTCGTGGAGACGCTGCATGAACTCAACATCAAGAGGCTTCAGGCCGTGCCCAGATGGGGCGACGAAGTACAAACAACAATGGACGCGGCTATCGGGGATCTGTTTGCGTACAACACGCGACTCTGCATTTAAGAATTCTTCATATTTCGATTCTATGTATTCTATTACTGGCACCCAACTGTAAAAGAAATAAATTTTTATGTAATTAATATTTTGTGGAATGTAACAAAATTAAATTGTGTTATATTATATTATTTTACATATTGCTGCATCGAAATGGATTCGAATACAATTAATTCAGTTAGTAATTGTATAGGAAATTTTTGATGCAATTAATAATATATGTATAAATATTATACGAATTATTATGTAAGATAGATGATGCTTTTTGAAAGTAGAATGAGTCAATATGAATGTAATTAGTAGCTTAACGATAATGAGACATGTCGAGAACTGCTGATTATTAAAGTTAGTTAATATTGCATATATGGGTCATGTATATAGGTATTTATGGTACGTTGATGTTACAAAAATATATGCACAAAATTTAATTTATATATGGTTTTTGTGAAACATAAATATAGACAGATATTTAAGCATAAATGCAATATA
>JABFQD010002017.1:0-16384 GCA_022817045.1 Psix sp. ZL-2020 | reverse complement strand
AGGTTCGTTTTAAGTGTTATTATTGTACCAAAATGGGACATATGTGAAATGTATATCGTAGACTGAAAGATCAAAGTAAAAATTATGTGAATTAAGATTATGCAAATTCAAGAGGACTGTCAGAAAAAAGACAATTGAAACATGAATGAAGATGAACAATGAATCCCCAGGGTTATCAAATTATGGGTAAACGTTTATGTTGTATGAGAGAGATTATGACGTTGACAACGTTATGAAGCTGATATTTTTTATCCTGGATTCGGAAGTTTCCAACTGTACAAAAAACAACAATTTTGTACTTAACAATTTTTAAATTTTGTGAAATTCTTTCAAGATTTATATATATGTGTAAATATAATACATAAATGTAACTAAGAGAAGTTAAATAATGGTGATTATAAATCAAGAATTTGATATTATTTATTCTAATATACTCCAATATCCTGAGTCATATTGCTACCTGCTGTTTGTTAAGGGTTGGCACTTGAAACTAATGTGAAGAACTTTTTTAATCGACCAGGTGTATAAATTAAATATGATTAAATGAAAAATATTTTAATTAGCACGAAAAAATTGTTGCAGCTAAAAGATATGGTCATTGACATAAATTAAAAATATAATAGCATATGATAAACATGTAATAAAGATAAAATAGCGAGCATTTAAAAAACAACCGAAGACAAAAGTAATATCACTTGTACGTATATATGATGTACATACAGATGTTTACGGGTCGATAGTTCTTCCTACTTGTGATGGCAAGAAGGTTTCTGAGATATACGTGGATGAATTCATACATTATTATGTTATACATTTAACGAAAGTAAAATCGGAAGTTATTGACTGTTTTCAGGATTTTTTTTATAAATAGCAAATCTCTTTTGGGTTGAAGCTATAACGATATTTTTCTTTATTATCTATACAATACCTGTACCTGAAAGCAACATTTTATATATAGTATGGGCTGTTTAATTTATTAGCGTCTGTAGAAAATTATAATGAAATATTGTTTTTATTCTTAATTGATTTATAAAATATTTTGAACGTTTCTGGATATTCGAATTATGCTGTTTCTTGCATTGACATGAATAAGTCCATACTTAAATATCACATTTATAAATATGAATTATTTTGTTATATGATTATAATAAAATCATTGAACTACATGAATATTAAATAATCCGTTATAATAAATAAGTCTCGCAAAAAATTACATAAATACAAAGAACTAAATATAATATAACATGAAATTATGTTCGAATACTGATACTCGGCGACAATCCAGGAGGATATTCGACTACAATATTTTTGTCATATGTGTTCACACAATCTTTAATTTTATTATTGCGCCATTGATATTTATTTTATATTTCCGTTTTTTTTGTCGGAACAGTTTCGCCCTTTGCATAAATTGTATAGCTCGTGAATCATTTCGATAAAACGTATTATATTAAATGTTAACGAATTTTGTATGATATTTTTGACCTGTGATATTAATTTCCGCGTTTTTTTGGCTTTGATATTTTTCGTGATCAAAATGGTATGTGATAATATTTTCATGTGATATTTTTGTCACGTTATATGTTGACATGTGATATTCATGTCGGCCACCGAGATGAATACTTTTTTTTACGATAATGGATTTAAAAATTATGTGACTGATATGCATTATATGTTTGGATTTTATAACAAGAAGAAACAAATGTTAAATTTGATAATTCTCTTTCCGTGCACATTTTGGCAAAAATAAATTTGCATGATCTAAAAAATTATTGTTGCTTTGAATATTAGACTCGCTACGAATGGGTAATAGAAGATCTCTGAACTTTATTTCCACGACTCAAGTGAAATTAAGTGTGATATTATTGAAGATTCTGATTATAGTGGTGTAAATTCTGATTTCATTGATTTTAAAGATGATAACCTTTTAGTATTTCAGTTCTGATCATGGCAGGCTTGGAATATGATGCAAATATTTTTTCAGTCACTACACTATTTGTTGGATTATTTTTGGTCTTATAGCAGTTAAAAGAAATACTAGTGAGAAAGAAATACTGTTCATTTAATTTTGTGTAAATTAAGTGAGATGAAAGAATAAAGCGTGACATACAAAAAATTTTTGGTAAAACTTTGTCTTGGTAAGAACTTATTCAAAATGCTCATTAGTTGATAATCAGGTCTAGACTGTAAAAGATTAATAAAATGTTGCGATTATTGTATTTGAATAATCTCATGTCAAATTTGACCTCTGACTTTCTTTTTCAGCGATAGTCCAGTCAGATCTAGACTGGTAATTGAAATATTTTATGATCTTAATAATTTGATATTTTTTGATGATTCATAGGGGTAAATCCAATACTTCTAATAAATTTTTTCGTTTCCGTTTTAAGCATATTTCTTTGTATTCTTTGAGTCCTCATTACTATTTTATTAACTTTCGAATATAGAAACTGTTGCTCCATCATAAAAAAGAAATATTTCTAAAAGATATATTTTAATTACATAGGAATGGTGAAGGAATTTTTATGAATTAACGTTTGACTATTGTTTGCCACCAAGAACTATATCCTATATAGAAAATAAGCATTTAAATTGCTAGATATAAATCGAGCACATACGCATAAAGTTTTAGAGAATATTAATATTGCATTGATTATTTCTGATAAAAATAGCCGTCTCATATCTTCTATCTTAACAGTTAACTAATTCCTTCTCAACGGCAATAACCTTTTATAACGAAAGTACGATTACTGTCTTGTTATTCTAACAAAATTCAACATCACAATTTTCAAATAGCACAAATAGTTACCAGATACACAAATCACCCAATGTAACATTCTCTTGCCCTCTTAATACTTATTATTCCAATTATCCATTAAACACCTATGGTGATGAACCGTGCTATTAACCATCACATTTATGTAACGATGTGCAAATTGTATAGATATGAATTATACAAGAGGCTTGAACACGTGTCACTTAAATACATGAACGTTTGCCTGTTCCTTTCATATAGGAAAGTTAAGACATTTTGTCAATCTTCATTGGATTATAAACACGAAAACACGTTTAAATAAATCGGTTTTTGATAATAAGATGAAATGCCATATTGTAACATAATATGAGTGGAAATTATTTTTAAATCAGAAAATAATATTTTATACTTTTTGCATTTTAATAACACTTGGAGTTAAAAAAACTGTATCAATTGATAAGTTATAAAAAAAAAAAAAAATAACAACAGATAAATAAAATATGTATGATCTGGGACTAAATAGAACTAAATTATTGCACCATAAATCATTAAAAACTATAAATAATCGAAAAATATTTTATTTTTACAATGTTCACTCAAACTCGATTAGAATTTTTTCAATTTTACGAAAATTTTGTAAAAATTGGTAAATTAGACGACAAATCAAAAAATCTTCTCTTTGACCTCGGGTGAGAACAGAACCCATATCTCTCTGTTAACCTAAATTTCTAACTGTTATTAGAAATTATTAGAAGTTTTATTAAATATATAAAAACAAAAAAATGAAATTTAAAAAAAATTGTTCGACATGGTTTTTAAGTATAAAAGAGATAAGTTACTGTAGTTTTTATAGCAAAATATGTAATTAATACATAATTTTTCATCGCAGTAACAGTGTGTTGTATTTTATGAGTGTCTTTTATTCTTATGATTGTATGAAAATTAAACGTATTAATGTACTTATATAAGTATCAAAGTGTTTCAACATTTAATTGTCTATAATTTTTGGAAATTTTCATAATATTTTGAATTTTTTTATATTGTTTATGATCTAAAGAGTGTTATAATTCATCGTTTTTATATTATTTGCAACATCAATATGCATCACTCAATTGACGTAATTGCGTGATCTCATACATGTATTTAAATTGTGTTATTATTTAATTCAAGTGTTATTAATTGTGTAATTAGTGGTATTTTTGATTAAAAAAGTGCGCTGTGAATACATTACTGTTGTTAGCATAAATATACTGAAAAAAGTGACTACAAATTTGTGAATGAAGACAGGAAAAACACGGTATAAGAAAGACATACCTCAAGATATGATTTCCGTCAAAAGAAGCATAGGTCTTACTGCGGGCTGATGTTAGCTATACATTATATATCAACTTCAATGAAAATCATGTTACCGTAAACGAAAACTAATTAAAAACAACCGGAAAGTTTCCAGGAAGGTTCCTTTTATAATAAAAAATTTAATTATTTCATTTCATTATAACCGATGCTTTACATGACAATATGTATATAGTGAGTAATAGATGTTTAATACAAATGGTATTTATGAAGAATCATTGCGTCTCATTGATGATAGTTTTCTCAATCTTAAATTGTCATGTGACCGAATATGACTTCTGTGCTCCGACTGACTAAGACTCACAAAATAGAGATATACTTAGAAAACTACAGTATTAGTATTAATCTGTTTTTTAGACAAAGATTTTTTAGACTTTAATGCAAGATCAAAAAGTATTTTATAAAATGCTTGTGGCTGGCATCTAGTTACATACACTAGTATTATTTACTTGCATGCTTATAGACACCGGTAAAACATATCTGTTGAATCGCCTCCTTTCAATAATTAGAGATATTGATGATACAGTTTTGGATGTAGCCTCATTGGGCATCGTAGCTACGTTGTTAGCAAGGTGGTTGTAATTGCCTCGTAATCTTCACACTGAAGATACACCAAAATGTAACAACAGCAAAAGTAGCGATATTTTTCTTTCAACGGGGTAAACATTTTATTAGGGTTGAGTGTATCATGTCACGCAAACATCCTTTGAAAGCTTTGTCTTTGTAATCAGAGTTTACAAGATATTCGCAGTAATAATTCTGTGATGGATGGTTTCGTCGTATAGTATTAACTCGAGATTTCAGACAAACATTACCAGTTATATCCAGAGGCATGCTAGCGGAAAAACTCACGAATATCCAAGTATTCTTGCATAATGATATTTTTGCTGCTAAATTTTCAACTAGTTTTTTCTGGATAGGGGACAGGTTATTGCTTATAAATGATCAAAACATGATTAGGTTATTTAGATGTGTATCACCTATCCGAACATCATTCGGAATAGGTTATTCCGAATGATGTTCGGAATATCATTAACAACACTTAACACCTAATGTCACCAATATTTTCAAATAATGATATTAATTTTTATAATGCAGATTGGTTGTGCAAAAGAGTTATTCTTGTGCCAACTATAACGATGTAGTCAATGAGTTCAATCATAAGTTTGACCAAGTATTTGGCGATTACATAAATCAAAAATCTTTCGATACATTTATTTATGTTGATGTTGATTTAATCACTGAATTTTTAAAGTTTTTGAAAATGTCTTGGGTTCTATCGCATCTAGTATATTTAAAAATTAGAGTTCCAACTATTTTTAAGAGAAATCTAAATCCGTACACGCTTTGTAATTGAACTAAATTTGTTTTGAATCAAGTTAGTAAAAAGTAATCAAGAGCATTTTTACTGTTCAAGCAAAAAGTAAATAAACCTAATGATATTTCTTACGTTTGTAAACGACGACAATTTCTTGTCAAACCAGCAAATGCAATGACCATGAATGAATCACAGAAATAAACAATGAAGGTGATTGGAGTTCACCTAGAGACCTCATGTGAGAAATATCACGTGTTTTTTACATGGGTAACTGTATGTAGTTTTTTTTTGAGTTTTAGCTCCGACAAATTTTTATGCGTATAGTTACCGTATAGTATTCACCACTTTTTTATATAATTTTATTGTATATAAATATGGTTAATTACATCTTTTGATAAATCGTTATTATTTATTGTTAATCGTTAACATTTTATTTTCATTATTATTTATTATTAATCGTTATGTAATTGAAATTGGATTTATATCCATTACATTTATACCACCAAATTATAAGATTATTCACTTTAGTTTCATACACTGATATTTTGTACATGTACTGAAAATGAACATCGTAGTTACTTAATATACAAATTGCCGTGCAGTGCAAGGGTTATAAGTCGAGCTATAATATTTATATTGTAACAATTTTCATTTGATTGACGCAAAAAAGTCATGATTTTTAAAATGCCCGCTAAGGATTTAGAAAAATGAGAAAGCTACTTAGGCTTTAAAAGAAGAAACGGTTACTTAATCTCAAGTTAAACAGTCTCACTTCCAAAGTAACGACTAGAGACAAAATCCTTATTCGTTAAGAATATAAACGTACATACCAGATACATTAAAAGACTAGCAATCCAGGGAATGAAACCAGATATAGTAAATAAGAATATCCTACGTTGATATAAAGTCAAATAAAAAGAAAAATAATAGTGTTAAATTATCAAATTATTAAATAATTTAACGGAATTCATTTATCACATTTTCTCAATATGGCCGCCAAAGAAACTCGACATTACATTGAATACAACTCCAATATGAATCAGCTGAGTCGGAATTTTGCTCTGAGGATCAAAATATAACTACTACGACGAAGCTCTTCTCTAGTTGTTCATTACGGAGAATTTGATATTCCCCTCACCAAAACTCCTTCAAACGTCTCTATAGTAAATCTAACCTTCAGCTTGGGCTTAAGATTAGTAACTTCTCTTTTACAAGCAGCAGTTAAATTTGATTATAGAGATGTGCAGTAGCACCTTCTGTCTATCTTGAGTCAGTGCGGTCATAGATCTTGAATCGAGCTTGTGATGAGTTTCTTTTCGTCTTTTTAACAGGTGACTCCGGTTTGTTATTAACACTGTGACTGATACGGCGGCTGGATGACATATTCAGGATGATTTCACTGAAGATGATGGAGTTGATGTAAAAGAGTTGACTGAGATGAGCGAATTGTCGTGAACGAGTTTTGCCTGGTTACTTGTTGCCTGAAAAATGTGGGGAGACCTTTTGCGTAGATAGAAGTTATTATGTTGCCCTCTGATTTCGTCCTCCCATCTTCCTCTTCTCGCTACTTTGGATCTTGAGAATATTTTTCGCACTATCGAGAATTATCCTTACATTAAAATTTAAATAATATTGATAATGAGTCTATTTCTATTTTAAATTCTAATTATCAATTTGACGTTTTTATTAGATTTATTTAACCGTTGTTTGCATCTGACATTTGTCTTTTTCAAGCGTCTTCTAAAATGTCGCCCTAAGTAACGTGCAAAATAAGCGATTATCTCCGCGAGAAAAGCTAGTGAACTTTCTCCACGTCTTTTTTTCTTCAATATTAACAGAATAATCAACATTCTCAGGTATGTGTCTTTTCATCATATGAAAACTTTAGACATAAATAATCGATTCTTTTATTAGTACTTTGGTCATAAATTTCATTTTTATTAATTTATGTTATTCCTTTTTCAGAAACAAATAAAAACTATCGCCCGATTGAAAAAAACGCTTATTTTTAGAGATATAGTGGTATATGTTATGCACATGGTTTTTGCCCATAAAACGGTTTTAAAGATACACATTATATACCTTGAGTTTTATATTAAAATTTATTTCTTTTTGAGAATAAAATCCTTCATGAGTTGATTTCGATCCAGTAAAGGAAGAGAAATATTTGTGCTTAAAAAAATGTGCAATATCCAACGTATAACGTAATAACGTATTATTATTCAAGTAAAAAACCACTTTGATGTTCAGTGTCTTCACCAAAAAAGAGTAAATCCTTAGTAAGGATTTATTAAGCACTATTCCTCGAAAACAATATACAAAAATAGCTCTAATTTTACAAGAAAATGATATCGTTGCTAGTAAACTGTTGATCGGACATTTGCAAAAAAAAACAATATTTGCTGCTTATATGGTTGATAAGAACGAGAAATCATATGTAATCAAAACTAAGGATACATTTGGGCATTAGAACACTGCTGATAGTGCAGAATAATCGTCAAAAAGTCTATAGACAAAATCGAAAAATAATCAATATGCACGTGTTTACTGATAATGCTCCAGACACATCCGGTTTGAAACAAATGGTGTCTGCTCGCAATATCAATATTATCGAATACAGTTGTTCAGTACATTTACTAGATTTGCGATGCAATCGATAGCTTCGACTCTTATAAGGCCCCGGGTCCGGACGGAATTTTTCCAGAAATGCTATAAGAGGGGCTAACCTCTTGTCTAGGTCTGATAACTGGGGTCTTGAGGGGATAGTGGTTGTCGGATGTATACCCATGGAATGGAAAGAGACAAGAGTGGTATTCATTCCAAAACTTGGTAGAAGAAGTTACACCGAAGCAGATAACTACAGGCCAATCAGTCTCATCTTGTTTCTGTTGAAAACACTGGAGAGACTGATAGACATATATATCAGATGTGAAACACTGATAGAGCATCCGCTGCATGAAAATCAGTATGCTTATCAGTGGGATAAATCAACAGAGACAGCACATCACAATGTGGTTGGATACTTTCAGAAGGCCTTTGAGGATAGACAGGTAGCTATTACCGTCCTTATAGACATAGAAGGAGCATTTGATTGCACCACTAGAGAAGCGATTACAATGCCTGCAAAAAGATATAGTATAACATAGATGATTATTGGATGGAACGTGAGGATGCAGCAGGGCAGACAAGTACATAGTGTATGGAGAGAAAAGGAAACTCAATAAACTGTTAACGAGGGATGCCCACAGGGCGGACTGTAGTCTCAGCTACTGTGGAATCTAATAGTCAACGAACTACTAATATTTTTACCGTTGGTTATGCAGATGATCTAGTCCTTTCGGCCAGGGGGTGATACGAGAAGGTGTTACCAAGCCTGTTGACTGAAGGACTAAAGAAAGTTGAACAGTGGTGTGAAGGAAAATCTCTGAGAGTAAACCCCGCCAAAACACAGCTACCTTCACAAGACATCATAAGGTCAAACGCCGTGAGGAAGTAACCTTTAACGGGAAGAAAATACCGTATACGGAGGGAGCTAAATATCTAGGCGTATATATCTGGATAAGAAAGTAATGTTGAGAAATCATCCACAGAGACAAAGCAAAAAGTTGCTGCGGCTACTGATGCAGTGCAGGGTGGCAGAGGGGAACCTTCGACGTACGAAGAAGCACTCCAATAGATTTAATCAACATACTGATGAACCAGGTCAGCCCTGAGTTGCAAGCAATGGAGAGGAAAGGAAGTACAGGATATTTAGCAATTTTGGGCAAAATTCCATAGAACCAAGAACCGACTGTACGTCAAGATAGGACGAGCAAAAAACTATTGTTTGGAAGGAAATATAAAGTGGAGATCTCAAGCAGACAAGCTTAGAAGGATAAATGTGGACCTAAAGAAGGATTGATCTGGTTTACGGGCGGATCCAGAATGTCAACGGGGACTGGACTGGGTATCTGCGGTCCTAGGAGAAGGGGTGCTTTATCCAACTCACTGAGGATACAGAACACTATATACTAAGCCGAAATGGCGATTGTCGGAATATGTGCAGAAAAACTTAAAGAAAAGCGAATCTGGGGTAAAAGGAATCTGTACCGATAGCAAAGTTACACTGGCGGCTTAGGAACATCTGGTATACAATTCTCAGCTAGTTGATTCCATCTGCGAGACGCTAAATGAAGTAATAGGGGATGACAGAGTATATTTCTGTTGTGGACACTCCGGGTACAACGGAAATGAGAGGGCGGATAAACTTGCCAAAAAAAGTGCACAGAGGCAAGGTACCTAATATATGTGAATAGGGAGACCCTATAAATCAAAACTCAATGCAACTGATAAATGGGCGAACGATAGGGAAGCAGAAATCATCTCAAAAATTCAGGTGGGCTAAGGAACTCTTGGGCGAGGATGTGAAAGACTGGTTCAGAAGAACGGCAAACCTGTGCAGGGCCAAAGCCAGAGTCTACGTGGGTCTACTGACAGGACACTGCAATTTGAGATACTGCCTAAATAACCTAGACACGGGGACAAACAAACTATGTAGATAGTATGGTTTTACTGAGGAAACACCATATCACGTTACTTGACATTAGATACAAATAGTTGGGAGAAACAGAGACTACAACGCCGGTTAAAACGGTTCCCATAGACAACCCGCTGCACTTTGGCAGGGCGATAGGCGTCACGGTAACCTTTTAGGAAAATTGGAGAAATAAGGATACAATCGCAAAGGCTCGGTGTCTTTCCGCTCTAGCAACTCAAATGTTTAATTATAAAAATTGAAACATGAAGTGCAGGAAGCTATATATCTATTTATCAGGTTTATTTTCAATTTGCAACGTATTTTCGTATCTGTTACACCATGTTTTATAACAATCTTTCTAATCTTATAAACGAATAAATTCTTTATTCTATGTCTCGCCTATTTAACCTACTTATCACCTATTTAATTTCTTTATTAATCATTTAATTGGTCCCTATTATATTTCAATGTTGTCGTATTTTCTTATTCGATTTCCTTCAATTCTTTTACATCATTCATGAAACATTTTTTAATGCTATTTTTGAAGAATTGTGTAATTTTGAAGAGTGCTGTGAATTAAATTGAAATATATATCGGTACTAACATTCAGCCATAAGAGTGAGTTTCGAGATAAGTGATTGTCTAAAAATAAAAAATATTTTGTGCATTGGAAGGTATAATTTATTTAACTGTTTTATTAACTCTATAAAAGAAAACAGAATGTTTGAATGATATTCTTAATTAACTTAGCCTAAAAGAAAGCAATCTAGAATCGTTCAGTGTAGAATGCTATAGACTTATTTTGAGCCATATGTTAAATAATAACAATAATTTAGTGAATGTTCATTCATGCTTGGGTATCTTAGGATATAACTGGTTAAGAAGTGAAGTAAAATTTTTCTCTAAATGTTGCTGTAAGACATCGTTTTATCACGGGCGAAGAATCACAGTTCTTTAGGATTAAAATTTGGCTAAATAAACAATTTCTCATAACGCATGAATGCGATTTCAGCCATGCTGATGCAACTACCCGAGAATACAAATGTCAAAGCTTTGAGTCACATAACACACAGAAAAGATGATGAACCAGTGGGACTTCTAGCTGACCTTCCTCTATAAGCTTTAGCATCGTTCTTTTCATTGTTTTAAACATTAGATAATGATTTGCTATTAATACCTTCTTTAAGTCTCTTTATTTTCTCAATTTATAAGAGTAATCAACATTCTATGATATATATCTTCTCATTATCTTTTAGTATCTGCCAATACAATTTCAGCAATATCAGGCAATATCTGCCTGCCAACAGGTTACTAATTCCTATAATTCCTTATAAAAACTTGACTTTTATAAAAAAATGATCAAATACAAAAATTTTCATGTTTGTAATCATACT
Organism: Psix sp. ZL-2020; assembly: GCA_022817045.1. NCBI lineage: Eukaryota > Metazoa > Arthropoda > Insecta > Hymenoptera > Scelionidae > Psix > Psix sp. ZL-2020. The sequence continues at coordinate 5,048 of JABFQD010002017.1, read as the reverse complement.
ATCGAATGATGTTGTTACAAGGTTTGTAGATAAGTACTGAACTAGTTTGGAAATCGTCAGCAAGGGCTTCATCAGTGAATTCATGTTTTTCATCAGTGTAGTGAGAAAGATTCCATCCGGTCTTTGAGTCTTGTAGGGAGTAGTATTTTCAATTTCCCATCTCAGTTGTGATAGTATTCACTTGCAATAGTTACTTTAGTGTAATCTCTTCACTTACAGTATATATGCTATCTTCAAGTTTCGTACCTTCATGTTTATGGTTTCAATATTTTTGGCTTTTTCATCGGTATCATGGATTCTTCTGAGTTTCTTTTTATAGGAGTCTCGAAATGTTCTCTATCTCGTGAAGTCGATTTAGTTCCTCGATTATTTAGCTTCCAAAAAACTTCCTATATTTTACATTTTATCTGTGCAAGTGTTTTGTTTTTACACGGTATTTTATATGTGAGAAACGAGTTTTAATCTGTATGGACCTTTAGAAGTTACTCGAGAGTATTTTCGTCAGTAGCTTAATTGTGGCGTTATTCTAGATAATGAAATATACCTAATCCGGATACGAACTATGATCATTGCTAAGTTCCTCACAATATATTCCTAGTTAATGTTTCTTGCGAAGTAAAGCGCCTCCATAAATTTTTCAAAGTCACAGATGAGATAAAACTTTATATTCGAGTGACTCAATAGCAGTGGCAAGTCAGAAACTTTCAATTTTCTAATCAAGACGGAGTCGAGTATTTATTCTTTGAAGAAGATTATAGTTTTCATGCTGAAGCCTATTAATGATGCGAATGGCAACTCTTATATTTGAGTTCGTGCTACACCACATCGTATAAACTTTATTTAAATCAGATTTCAAGATAAGAGGAACAACCTCACAATGTTTCATCAGAGATCAAACTTAAAATCATTTTATATTGTATACGTCACATGGGAAGTAAGCTGAAGCGATGCTATTGCAACAATTGCAATGAATCTTAATAGCTGCATATTCCCGCAATAAAAATGTAAGAAATGGATGCCGTTCATCTTTTTCAGAACAGGACTTGTGTTGAAAGCGTCAACTAGAATTTGACTTTTAGAATCACTAACTGTAATGGGAATAGGGTTCTTAAATTTGTGTACTCCTTGTGGGTACCTTAGAAAAACATTTCGCAATCATCGCCGAAGCGTCTTTGCTCTAGTGCTGAAGTGGCTACGTTAGTGTCCGTTATTGTGGCACTCTAGGAGATATTTCTTCTCCATTGTCCTCAACATTGGTCGGTATCCTGAACAAAGAGAGACAGAGAAATCATTAGTCACATTCTTGTTTCCAGTGACATGCATTTCACGCATTCAAAATCCTCCCGATTTTCTTCTTCGTTCTACTTAGTATGGAGAAACAGAATTTCTACTCCTCTATCCTCAACGTAAGGTTCACTAACCTTCGATCGCGCTATTTAAGGTTTCAATCTTCTCACCCTTTCTAGTACTGCGACTCGTTTCATTATGTTCCCTGTACGCCAGTACACATAGCCAATTTTTTGGAATGCTTGTCCGTCGCAACCACTCCGATGGAAGATGGCTCTGCCTCTACAGAACCAATCCTCCAACCTAGGCTGGCTCACAAGTAAAACTCAGAGTTGGTCTCTCACTACTATCCATAGCTTTTTTAGATGCCTTTGAGTCAGTACCAACTCAGGGTATGTTATAACTACCCTTAGTGCTGTTATAACAACTACCTTGGAATTCGTCTTCTGTGCGGTTAGCACATGCAGTTAAGCCATCTTTGAAGCTTCTTATTAGGTTTTGCAGGAGACATTTATTTTTATAAAGGAGTCTGATCTAGATTTAATAGGTTTTTAGCCATCTAACCATCAGCGTCACCTAATGAGCCCTCACCAACCTTTCTGACTGATCATTTCGCCTTTTGCTCTTTGTTGGTTGTTTTATTCTATCCAAAAAGAGTATATTTACTTCAGTAATAGACACTAATGCATTGGTAACGTTCTTCAAATTTGTAGTCATCATTTTTATTTCTTCTGGTATTGGACTTAGCCTAGCTTCTGTGGTGTTGGCGCTCCGTTCGTGCTCCGATTCTTAATCGTTTCCACAATTAAGCAGTTACATAATATAACAAGCCAGCTTGAGCTTCTGCATACTTAAAATAATGTCTCGTCAGATAATTTTATCATTGTTGTTATTATTGTTCTTGTTATGTAATAGACCAATAACGAGAAGAAAACAATCGAAGTAAAAAATCTACCCAAGGTTAATTCTTATTCTTATCTAAAGCCTTATTCTGCTTTAGCAATATTTTTCTCTTAATTCTGTATGCTTTTGTTGAGATCAATAATCTTTGTGCCTATGGTTAGTCATGGACAATTTTCAATAAGCACTTTTAACACTGTTATCAGTCTTCAGTAACATCGTGTTTTACAGGATGTTGTTCCTTTTATGCTTAACATATTTGAATCATACACACTCGTTATTTTCACTGCGTAAGCAAGACGAGACTAATCTATATTCCATTATTCTGCTTTCATTTGAGCATGAAATCAAGCATTATTAAGCGTTGTCACTACTATATGAATGATCGTTCAGCAACTCATTTTTGTAGTTGATCTACGCGGCTTTTATAAATCCGAGTAGTGAAAAGTAGAGAAGATATGAAGTCATAGAAATAAGGCAATTATTTTTCAAACCGACCAGCTTCGAAAAAAACATTTTTTATTTTTTTTAGGAATTACAATTGAAATGTATGCAGAATTTTATGTCACTTCCAATTAATTCAAGTTGACATTGGAATGGAGAATTGTATTCCCTGATTGCAAATATTTGTAAAACCTTAATATTGTGCAGCCACGATAGAAAATGATCGAATTAGTTATCTTCTGAAAAAAGAAAGTTGAATTCGATAAGCTCTCAGCATTCAAAACTTATTATTAACATTAGTCACATCCAAATATAAAACACTGTCTACTTAACATAACAAATAATCTTTTGAGAGGTTTTAAGTTTAACATAGTTGATCAAATAAATTTGACAGTATACAAGTTGCATGTACAGATAAATTTTCATTTAAGAAAACATATAAAACTCAACTGTTTAACAAAGAAATAAAGGATGAAACTTAAAAACGTTGAGATAATTACAAAATTCCAGGTTTAAATTAAATATATAATTGAACACCACAAGGAAAAAAAAATTCCATTTAAATTTTTCATTCTTCAGAATTGTGGTTGCTAGGTTTTTTTCATTTCTAACATTTTCTTTTAAAATTTAAGTAGCTTTTTGTGATAAGGAATTTAATAGAAGTTTTTATTATGATTATTCTGAAGTATTCTTATTCCTAAATCAGTAGGTCAAAAAATTACATTATTGTATCGTAATTTGACTTCTTTGATTTTCTTCTTCATTTTATGCATTTTTTGCATTTTCATATGCTTGTTAAATTAAATTAAATCCTTCTAAGAGGAGGAAGGAGGGATTCCGAATAATTACCGAAATTATAGTCTTTTTATAAAATCCATATAAAACATCCAATCAAAACAATCATCCATCTAAATTTTTTGACAGAACTTAAATGATATAATTCTTCTAGTATGCGATCAATATTCAAAAATGTTGAATATTGATCATGATTTGAACCAAAAATGGGATTAAAACAAAATTACAGCATCGAGATTAACACATGAGAAATGATCGTCAGAAAAATAAGTTAATGAAGTGCATGTGTGAGCGATGCACATATTAAACGTGGCAACAGCGCATTGATATGTTTGAAATATACAAATTAAATGAAATATATAAATCATTAAACTAATCGTGAGAGTCAAGTTATGAGGATCAATATAAACTGCAAACTAATTTTTATTTTTTTTCTCAAAAATATTAAGAGATGCTGGTTAATCGAAAAAATTTAATGTTTACCCATATCAGATAATGCGACGTTGTCACACAGCGCGTACTTGATTCTAACGTAGTGGTACTATAGTATTCGTTATTAATACTAACAATAAAAAGTATGTAAAAAATGGTTTCCGTTTAAAAAGAATAAGTTTAAAACATATATTTTAATAAAGAATGTGAATTAAAGAAGAATTGAATTAAAACTTTATTTAGGACTATATTTTTTCAATTTTGTTAATAAATGCTTTTACTTTCACACCTTTCGATCATCACGTTGAGAAACTCAAATAAATCACTTAAAGTTAAAATATCCATAAATGTTTCAAAAATACAAACGCAAAATTTTAAAAACAGTATTAAAAATATATACAAGTTTAAAACTAAAACATTAATTTTCTTGGATTGGTTGATAAGATACATTTATTCTATTCGAAAAACTTTATGTTATTGGATATATAATGTTCTATAATAGAAATCAGTTTCACTTGGTAAATGAAATATAAAAAGTTTATTGTTTATAATTATTTTACTATTATTAAAAAATGAAGTCTTCGTATTATAATGTATACTCAAGAATGTTTGAGAACTAACTGCAGATGTTGAGTAACTTCTTAGTCTTTGAACATCACAGTATTCCAACTTGAACGTTTATCTGCAAGGCGCGTCACTTTTGAACTACGTGCTTGTAGTTATCGTTTGATCAAAAAATATATAAAAATCAATTATTGAATTTACTGCATTTAAGTTTGAATTTAGATCCAAGTATACGTGCTTTAAATTGTAAGTCCAATTGGAAAATTGTATTAAATGAACTTTGATTTATGATACCTTCATACAAGCCATAAATATTACTATTCGTAAGATGTAATAGAGCAAAAAGAATAAAATTCTACCATTAATCACCTTGTAAAAATTTATGAAAATCTTAATAAACTACCAAATGAATTGTTCTCTAAAGTAGATGATATTGAGCATATGTGCTGTGCTCTGGTAAATTTACAACAGCCAATTATAAAAAAAAAAATGGCCAGTGAAAATGATAACACTAGATCATAAACGTTATTTTCACTGAGGTTTTCTTGTTTTAATAATTTTTTTATTTAAAAAACAATAAAGCATTTATAATTCATGTACACTTTTTATTGTAACGCAATTGTATT
>JABFQD010002016.1:0-16388 GCA_022817045.1 Psix sp. ZL-2020 | reverse complement strand
TGTAGAAAAACTAATCGCACAAATTTCTTTGTTTTGCAGTATTATATTTCTTAAATAGAAGGAAATGATTTGTTAGTTTTGAAACAATATCTGACTTTTAGTTTTGTAGTTATTGAATGAAATGTAACATTTTTGTCACACTCGCCATAAGAGCCCGTGTAATTTTAGCCAACTTTGAATCAAAAGATCTCAGTTTTGAGTGACAAGAATGAAATGAAATTTCGCTGAAACATTAAACACAATAGCAACAATAACATATTTCAATTATATCCGAATCTGACTATTTTGAGTTGAGTACACGACTACCTTAACTTGTTCAACTAAATCCTTTTCCAGTTGTGGCCCATCCCACTGCACCTTTTCCTTTCATCCATTCGGTTGAAAAACAAATTTCAATGTAAAACCTTGAATTTATATTTGAAATATATATACAACGTGTATAGAAATAATAATTCGTTATTTATGTTACTTCAGATTGAATTGCAAGCGCAAACAATTGGGCATTTGCGAGACGCTGTAGTTGAAGCGAAAAGGTGTATGGACCAGATGGGACACAAAGCCGTGAGTGATGTGAGTGAGATGTGGCCTTCCGTCTCGCCTTCGGTGTTCAATCATAGCAATGTGCACGATGTTTAATACAATCTTAGTGTTGTTTAATGATTTTTCCCCTCATATTTATATATGAATTCTCCTTTCAAATCGCAAAAGCTAACGTTCATAACTAGCCGGAAATATTTTGCGATTCGAGGATCCGCGATATCTGAAACTGTACATACTCTGTCCAACAAGAAATTTCAAATGTGTAAATAAAATATTATTCAGATCAAAATGCTTTACATTCTAATCTTAAAACATTTCCACTTTTCGATTTTTCGAGGCAGATTTTAAGCATGAAATGTGTGACTATTTTGTTCAACTTAAGCATATTTGCTGATAAGCAATTTTGCCGATGGTTGATTTTGATTGAACAAATTGTTGGTCTTTTTTGAAAGACATTTTTAGTTTGATGTATTTTTTTCATTTAACTTACTAATCAAAAGTGTGAAGTTTCTTGTTTTGCATTTAATGTGCCATAACTACTCACCTTATAAGAATGATGGAATAAGCTTTAGCAGCGATTTTAAAAATATCGGTATGTATTACACGAATGAATTCATTCATAATATGAGGCTATTCATAAAACTGTAATAACTATTTTTTCAGAGTTTTCGAGACCAACAAAAAATTCGCAGTTTGAAAATTGTCCTCGATGAAACAGAACGTCAATATAGAGATTGTTTTGACGAGGTGAATTAGGAAAATGTTTAATTGAAAGTATCTTTTAAATAATTGTTGAAATATTATTTATTTTTGAATTTTAATTTCGATTTATTCAAACTCATAAAAGTCTTTTTTTAAATTGAAATTGCATGCTTCTGCAGGTGATAATTTAATTAAGTCGACCTTATTTTTGTTACGTCATAATTTGACTGTTTTAATTCAATCAATCATTTTTTGTTCTAGCTTATGAAACAAGATAAATTACTAGAGCTTTACAGGAGTGCAGTGGATTCTCTCAAAACGAAAATCAAGAATATGAAATGTTGTGAATGCGTGCTTTTTGTTATTATTTATTTAGTATACTATTTTAGTATGTGTTCATTACAGGTATCTATTTATTTATTTATCATTTTTGAATTAATTTTGAACAAAACTAAAAAAGCTGTAAAAATGTAATATATTTGATTTGACCTAACTGTAAAACTAACGAATGAATTAAAAGTAATAAATAAAATAAAACTATCTGAAGAAATACTTTCTTTCATTGTGTGAACAAATCAAAAGAAAATTAGATTTCAACTAATTCGTTGTTCAAATTTTAGGATCAATTGGATTCTCGAATCAAAGACTGCCAGCAGTTACAAGAGCAAGTAAAGTATCAATATTTCTATGCATTGATATTCTTCGGACATTTCTCAATTGACAGTAAAAGAAAATAATATTTTACATCAACAAGCTTGTTTTTTACAGATTACAGTTACTCAGCAGTCTAAGGAACAGGTTGAAAAAAAAGTGAAAAGTCTAAACGAATTATGTCGACAAAAAAATGCGGAGTTGGAGGAATTAAAAAGAAGTTTGTTTAAAAAGACACGCATCTATGACGAGAAATCAACTTCTATGTTGGAAAAAGAAAAAAAGGACAACGATTACAAAATGCATTTCAATCGGATTGAGCAAACTTTGCATTCGGGATTTAATAAATTGGACTTGTTGAGGGATGAGGTAAATTTTGTTGACAAAATAGAAATTAATATAACATCAGCAAATTGATTCAATAATTTTCATTTAGAATATACAAACTGTAGAAAAATATATTTTTGCAGACATCTGGTTTGAAATCATTGCTGGTAAAAAATAGCATCATAAATGAATTGGAAGAAAAATTAATAAATAGCGAAGAACAAAATCAATCACTAAGAATAAAAATCCGAGTTTTGAAAAATGAACTCATGAAAATGAAAGGGTACTCAATACGTCTCGCACACTTAAAAACTGAATACCAGGTTTTGCAGGTAACCAAAATCTTGATTGACACATTTTTATTTTTCTAAATTTCATATGTGCGAATCATTTTTTGAATTGACATTTAAGTAGCTCAAACAATGCTTCTGGTTTCTTGATATAGATTATTCTAATCGTATTCATTTTCAGAATGAAAATTCAGTTTTGAGAAGAGATCTGTTCGAGACTAAAAATAGAGCGAATGCAGAGATTTGTGAATGGAAAAATAAGTTGAGACAAGAAATAAATGCACTTCAAAGAGACGTTGATGCTAAAAATACAATAATTAACGAATTGCAGTATTGTCAAAACGAAGATGTAAGTTAAATTATAATTTAGAATCTAAAATTTATAGATTATTTATTATATTCTTTATGGATATCTTTTAAATGAAATGAATAATGATGAATGAGTCGATTAAATTATAGGCCAGTTATCTGAAACAGTCGATTGAAAAAAAGGATGAAGAAAATAAGAATTTACGGATCCAATTACAAAATTGCAACGAGGAGAAAAGTGTACTGCAAAAGCAAGTGGAAATGCTTGAAAATATAAATTTTAAAAAGACGAATGAGGTAATAATACAAAGAATCTTTTGAATTTGTTTCTCACGCTGATTACATTTAAAGAGTTATAAAAAGATTATTTTTGATATGAACACAAATTTGGAATAAAGTACATTTTAAACTGAATATAATAAAAATAAAGCAAACGTATTCTTTTAAGCTTTTGATTTGTTTCAGTACGAATCACTGGAAAAAACTCTGTCACAGATTCAAAAAGAGCATAATTCGGAGTTCAATACCATCCATTTAATTCAGCGTTCTATGCAAAGGTCAAAACTTTTTAACGAGTCTCAACAAATTGTGATAAACATTCGAGACTATTTGGAAAATCAAGATCAACTGGTTAAAAATGCCATCGCGGAAAAAGATGAGAAAATTGAAACACTGATTTATGAAAAAGAGTAATTTGTATTATTTATCTAAAATGCAAACCAAAAAATGCTATACATTATACGAATCAAATGTTGAATTTCTTTTTTAGAATATTAGCATTTAAATACAACAAACTGAAGAGCACGAAAGAAAAATTGGTGAAAAAATTAAAACGATATCAAAAGCCTAATATAAAATCGCTCAGATGTATTTATTTAAACGCAGGCACAAAATCAAAAAAGGTTTGTAATCAGCGAATAAATGTAAAACTGCAAGAGCAGAAAATATGAATCTAGTGACAAAGAAATAGTAATGAGAGAAAAATGAATGATGGTTTTGTTTCTAGAAAAATTGTTTTACAAAAGTCGACAAATTATCATCAGAACAACCGTGGATTTCACCCAAACTTAAAATGTTGACTGATCGTTTGCGACAAATGTATGAATATTATGGTTCATTTGGGGAATTAAATATTCAATTGGAGGAAGATGTTACATCCCATACTGAATCACAGGACGAGAGCTATGCTGACTTATATTCTACCACAGTGCAACCCATGTAGAGTTTAAATTATTTTTGTACTCTCTCTTTTTTTACTAACGCAAATGCGAACTTTATATAATTTGGATATTCGCTTTTGTTTTTTGTATAAATATAATGTAAGAATTATCAAGATTCATTTCAATAAAACAAACAAGTCATTTCAATTCTTTTAATCATTCGACTTCATTTTTAACTCATATTAAATGTTTAATAACAATTTATAGTTAGGTAAAAATACAGATCGAATTAAAGGAAGCTGCTGCAAATAAATTTTGCAGAAAAAGTCCAACAGCAGTTCACACTCTCTGAGAGAAAATACTTCATCACTCTTCGGTGGATCCTTTGAATAGATCAGTTTTAATTATAGAATAATTGTTCATTTATTCATTATTTCTGATTTATCATCGTCAACGCACCATTATTGAGTGGATTAGTAGACTTTGAAGAAAAAAATTGTAAACGTCTTCTGCTGTGCGTTGCAACTGTGCGACAAAAAAACGATGCGTCAAAAAGAAGATTCCTAAACTTGCAGCAACACCTTGTTCTGTAAAGTCATTATTCCTGCAAATTTGGTTTCCTGTTAATTCCAAATAGATCAATAAATAAATGTAAATTTCATCAAAAATGTACAAGTGAATTTGATGTTGATATCACAATGAAATAATTCGATGAAATGTCTAAAATGTAACTATTTTCATTTTGTAATTAAAAATGAGCAAAATAAAAAACATACCGACAAAATGTGAAAACTTGCCACATAAGTGCCAAAAATAACTTTCTATTTGTTCCTTGAATGAATATTTCAAGATGCGGCAGTTTGTATTCTAGAAATCATTTCCAAGAGTTGAAATTAAATCAAGTATGTTTTATTTTTTGCAAAGTAAACTCATTTTACCAAAAAGGAATAACATTTTGTCTTTGTCATTTTGATTTTCTCTGACAAACGCAATGTCACGTTGGTGAATAAAAATCCAAGTGCATAACCGTGGTGTGAAAGGTTCGTCATATGTTTCATAAATGGGGTTTTCCGGATAAATCCAGGGACCGCATAAGTCATCGTAATCTGCTTTGTAATGTAAATCCGGCTCCGAAGACACTTTTTTGAGTTCACCCAGGTGCGAGGCATTTAGCGTAGGCTGCGATGAGAAAATTCTTCTGACATTCGTGATGTTCGACTCGTCCAACTGTTTGACGAAACTTCGTCCTAAGTCATGGTGATCCTGGAAGTGTTTCTCTTGTACGAAATCCATGAAAACGGAATGTGGCAAAAAAGTGAGTAGAAAAAGAAAATAAAGAAACAAATGAAATGCAAATCAGTCGGATAACTGAATACAGAGTAGAATCAACAGAAACAGAATTTGACTTCGAAAGAGTTTGAGTAATGAAACCGGAAGAGAGTTCTGAAATAGGATCTTTTACAACAAAAAAGCAGAAGACAAGTGCAATTGAAATGAAGTGATCTTGATTTTTGTATTAAATTATAACATTCATTTTATTGAGGTGAACATTGACTTTGATCCAAGGAGGTATTTTGACATTTAGAAGCGTATAAGTAGTCCGAATAAACGAGTATAAAAAGGTGACGTTAATAGGTAACTCTGAAAGCAAAGGTTGTAAAAGACCCTGACTCTATGGAAAGTGCGAGACGACTTTCGAATGGAAATCAGAAAACGTTATTACGAATACATATCTATTGATTTGTTTAGACATTTGCAAGTACATATAACAATCAAACGAGAGTACAAACGACTTTCACTTGAACAGTTGAAAACTTTGACGATGGGAAAACCGCGCTCAAAAACCCTGTAAAAATAGCAGCTTCTTCTTGCATTTCCTTCCATCAACTTTTGTCTTGCATCAACTAAACAAGCTGTTCCAACTTTGGCAGCCGCAAGTTGGAAGAGCCGAGGTTCGATTGATGGAGCGAGGAAAAATTCGATGAAAAGTAACGTAAAAAGAGGATACGGTGTAATGTAAGTTGTAATATGTTTTATAATAAGTTTTACAGAGGAGCAAATGTTGATTGGTGGAATGCAGTTTTGGACAAACAATGGGCGTTTGGTGGTGTCCCGATGATCGCACCAGTACAAAGCGATGTATAAAAGTAAAAGCTGTGTGCAGCACGTTGCACGGAACGATAAGTGACGCGCGTCTTTTGTATGAATGAATTTTATTTGTTAATCGCATTATTGCAGTCAATATTCACAAGTTATCTTTTACTTAGTTATTCAGCTTAATCATGACTTTCGCTCTCTTTCTCGCCCCATTTCCTCGTACAAACAATTCGACTTGAAAATTAATATACAACATGCGCTCGCGCGACAATAATTGATATTGATGATACAATTAGAATCATATATGCAATCATTAACTAATGAATGAATCATAGTAATAGCAGCAGGAATGGCCTCTACTATCTTACAAAGATTCGTGCCAAAAATCTTAGTCGTCGATACCATATTATATTATGTCATATAATATTATATACTATATATTTAAATATATATCATTATTATTGATATTACTTCTTACACAAATCATATGACCTATGTGATCTTCTTTTCCTTTGCTTTATATATAATGTATTTATATATTTATATATATTTATATATTTATAACGAACACCGCCCATTCACTACTGAAATTACAAACGAGAGTTTCGGCAAATCGTCGTCGCGAATCTCAGAATAGATGTTCAAATGCATTATGGTATACGAAGGTGTAAGTGTGTGTGTGTAAGTGTATCGGATGATTTGTTATCCGCTAAACGTCGCACTGATCGCCCACCTTCGCGCGTTACAGCAGTCAACTTATCTTCATTCTTGAGGGACACATTTAAGGTGTTTTTGGTCGCGCCAATCAAACTCATCGAACCAATCACTGGCATACAAAACGACACAACAGTGACAGACAAAACTGTAAGTACAGAGATCCAGGCCGATGTCCGGGACCTTCCGTTTTTGACTGCAGATGGAGCTTTGCCAAGACCTACGCAGAAATCACAGTTAGAAGTCAAGAGTCTGCAATTTTTCCATCAAACCAGAACATCTACTTATGCAAAAATCTAACTTTAATTGGACAAAGTTTTTGCAAAAGAGTGAACAAACAGGCAGCCAATGTTGGATTGTAAAATCGTTCGAAAAAGTGTTTTCGATGTGGACTTTGGTATCCATCCATTAATTCGTTTTATCTTTCACTGAACTTAGATTAAAAACTAACAGGTGTCCAGTGGAAAGTCATCAATATTTCTTATCATTAACCCTTCAGCGTCCACATTTATTGCATCATATCAAGTCACAATTCATAGACATCCATTTCAAAATGGATTTTCAGTTGAAGTAGTTCTGTCGCGAACAAACACATAAAGATGATTCTTCGAATTTAGTGTTGTGAGCAGCAAGTTTAAATGAGTCCAAATACATTTTTCACCTTAAAACTATATCCGAATGAGTAAGTCAATTTGATTAACCATTGCCTTCTTTATTTCTACGACATCGCTTGTTATAATTGCAACCGTGGCATATTTATTGATACGTATCGAACTTTATTCATTATTACAAATGTATACAGTAATAAACTATGACACTGAAAAAGACTGTTCCAAACAGCAAGCGACTAACTCGCGTTTGAAAAAATACTTTTCATCTGGACAATGTAATTTTACGTAGGTTTGAAAATGGATATTTCTACTCACAAGTTGAATGGTCTTACAAAAACATGTAAAATGTCATACTTGAGGTGTTGAATAATACTAAAATATATATTAAAGTAGGAACACAACACGTACTTTCATTTACAGATAATGAATTTAATTTATAACATTCCAACATTTGATATATGTTATATATACAATATTTCACACGTGTTTTTACAGCAACACTGTATCAATCTTTCAGTCCAAGTAAAGCAGTTAATACGACATTGATGGGTTACATTCGATAACTATCCCACACCTGGCTCATATACAATCATATATGGAGCATATACAAATTCGAAGCTGAATGCCTTTGCCACGATAGAACTACCTTAACTAAGAATGACATTTGAAAATGGTGGACGCTGAAGAGCGAAGTTGAAGTGAGTATTCGCGACCAAACAAAGAGGACCGTGAGCTTGGATTCGGTAGGGACACAAACAAACGTGCAAGACTTTATTGAAACAACTAACTATGTATTTAGACATAAAATAAACCGTAAAAACATTACATCAGTTTTAAATAAAAGGTCTCAATACCATAATACGCGTACATGATTTCTCGATAAAAAATACAATCGTTGATGCGGCATCCCGCCTCCCACTGGACACTCTTGTCCTTTCGAAGCGCGAACATGGTACATCGAATGTCTATTAAATGCTTATAATATTGAAATGTCGTCGCTGCGAGTGAGTCGGGAGATCAAATTGCGTCAAAGTCGCGAATTATAATTCGTTATACGTGTTGGTACGTGTGTACATGTGTATTAGAGAAGTGTGTGGGACGCAGCTTTTCACGATAACCAAATAAGGATCATCTCGATCCGAGGGGAGGGGGCAGCGGCACCCTTTTGCAGCTGAGCCGCCCCCTCCCCCCGGAGGCGCACTTCGTCGCGGCTGCTGGCCAAACTGTGAATCCCAGAAGTTGTCTGCTCATGCGCGGTGGCAGCTTGTCGTTGACGTTTATGCAGTTTCGTTGATATAAAAATACATGTAAAACGGTTTGGAAGGACAACGCTGCAGCTCGGCTCCGATGTCGACCCAAAGCTCGAGGGAGAACCGATCGAGGTCAATCGCTGATCTGTCGTTTTGGGCCCTCGGCTCGGCTCCGCGTTTGGCTTTGCTCGCTTTCTGTCTCAGATTGTTCAATATCGTCTTTGTGTCCCTCGCATTATGCTCGCCTCGTTCATTTGAAGCGTTAATTTTACTACTGTAAAAATATATACCAATAGAATTTGTGTAACACGTACAGATTTGGTTAATCACTTGCAGCAATTTCCAGTGGTTGCTTTCTGCCCTTCTGTGTCGACTAGTCGGCGGCCTTGGCCACTCGTACTCGCGTTACCGGCTTGTTCGCTTTTCGGAAGCTTCTTAGCTGCAAATCAATTTCATTATTAACTTTCTTTCCTTATATGCAAATGAGAATACTTCGACAAGAAAACAAATATTTGGAAAGAAACATTCGATTTTGTTACAAGTATACATTCCTTATCATATCTCGACTTCTTCATGAATCGTAGCAAATTTTGTTTCGACAGTAATCGATAATGAAACACGATAATTATTGTATCTTGTAATTATTCATTACATTCATTTCATGACTTCCAACACATGGAACTTTGGATTCTTGTTCACGTTTATTATACGTTTCAAACGAACTTTTAGCGTGTAGCATTTTCATGATTTATGGTTCAATTATTACGACGAAATAATATCAATCGCTGGGAGATACTAATTGAAGCATATTTTTCCCCCCAACTGATCACGTACGAACAAAAATGGAGTCATAATGAATTCATAATTGCATTGTGATTATTACAACTCTTATCCAGTGAAATAAATGGCAGAGCTAGAAAATTGAAACGAACATCACAAATAAATACATGATAATGAAAGCTAATGTTTCGCTGCGGATCTGTCTCGTTTGGCTTATCCGGCAGATAAAAGAAAAAAGTGCATCAAAATATGAACAAATGTCATATTGATTGCACAGTGCTCTCGAAAGCATAAGCAAAAAATAGATAAATAATTGGATGACAACGCACGCAGTTCTAATCGAATTATTTCTAAACCATCTTACAAATGACGTTAATGGCTCCGAATCAAACGTGTATTCTCATTCAACCTATTCAACACGCTTAGACGACAACAAACACAAACAGCTGATCTCTTACCGATGGCTAAAAATATATCATTGACGTTCATAGCGGTCTTGGCTGATGTTTCCATAAAAAGTAGACCATTTTTGTCGGCGTAAGTTTGAGCTTCTTCGAATTCTACCACCCGCTTGTCCGCAAGATCTGCTTTGTTTCCTGCTAACGCTATCACTATGTTTGGACTCGCCTGTCGCTGCAGTTCTTTGACCCACGTCGTGGCGCGAGTGAATGTGTCCTAATCAAAATTGAGCCAATCATTTATTCACGCCCGAAAGAAGAAAGAAGCTGCACTCCAAAAATATCAGCTATTTCAATACAGCTCAATTTCTTGCGTGTCAAGCAAGAAATGCTTGACAAACGTAAGACAATATGACATATGAAATACGAGATATTTCTGTTTCCAAAAGATCCTTTTTTCCTTCCGACAATTTCAAGTTTGGTTTAACAAACACAGATTTGGCAGAGCAACAAACAATTTGAAGATATTGCATTCAAACGCAATTGCAGTTGATTGATTGATTATTATTATTGACTGATTATTTGTAAATAAAGGTTACATTATGAACAGATATGGAAGGTTATTTAATTTGACTTTGAAGTAACAAAAAACTGCTTTTATGTATGAGTTCTGTGTCTGCGATTATCATTGTTTTTATTTCCTCTGGTTCTTCAGCTGAAGCTAAAATTGGATTTGAAATTGTTTTTTGTCGAGAATTATACAAACCTGATTTGTTATATCGTATACGACAATAGCCGCCTGTGCTCCGCGATAGTACATAGGCGCGAGGCTGTGATAACGTTCCTGACCTGCAGTATCCCAAATTTCAAACTTTACAGTCGTGTCGTCCAGACATACTGTTTGTGTTAGAAAAGCAGCTGAAAAAAAGCAGTATTTATTACTACGACATTTGATCTCGCTTCGTTTACATCATCATATTTAATTGCTTGAATTTTCTGATATATCTTAAACAATTTCCACGCATTTCCTATGCCACAAAGAAACGTTATATAATGACCGTACGTTGTGTTCAAAAATGAAAGAATCGTAAAGTTGAACGACGGTTGGAAATCTGGTGAAAAAACCAAAAATGACAAATTCAATGTTGTCGTATTGCGTTGTTTTGTTGTCTTGCGAAAATCGTTCACTTATCGTGCTGCAATGACAAAATCAATGTCGAGTGAATTAATGATAAGACAAAAAGTGCAAGAATTGTTTTGTTCTTTGCAGATTGGCGGAAAGAAAAAAACCGTTACGATGGCTCGGAATCAAGTTTGCAAGAATGTTCAATCGAGCGATACGAGCTCGAATATAATTATTGGCCGGTTGATTTGTCACGCGAAAGTAGCGAAATTGGAAATGCGCCTTGTCGAAAGAATAAAGCCTTGGGTGAAAGAAAAATGTTGATCAATTTACCTCCTATTGTACTCTCCTGATACTCGTGAAACTGGCCCTTCACGAACCTGAGTACTAAACTGGATTTGCCGACAGCGGACTCGCCGAGTAGTACCAATTTGAACTGACATATTTTTCCTTGCGTGCCGTTCGGCCTTTGGGCTGTAACCCGGTTAGACATATTGACCTGTTGAGCAAACGATGACATTGAAAATTTGACCAAAACACCTGACCTTGCATCCATTCATTCCAACCCACTCAAAGCTTGTCGAACAAACGATCAACAATCGAAAGGACAGAGAACAAAGATCCCGACTGCAAACACTCGAATTACATAATTAAGAATATTTCCTCAAACTGACTATTACGTAAAAGCTGCAAATTTGAGTTACAAGCGCCTGGTTACATTACTCGAACTTTTGCATCGAGCAAAAAAACAAACGAGATTCGACAAAGGGTCTATTCCTCGTCAATAGTTTCATTTCGCAACAATGCAGAGTCGCGATTTCGCATGCATAATAGGTCTCTCATTATCTCGCTGCCGCCAGCTAATAGATCGACTCCGACGCTCTTTCCTCGATCGAGTCTCACTCGATGTTCTCGCACACATCCCTCTCTACTTTGACTCTCCTCAGAGAGCGCGTAACAGGCGCACCGCACAATCGCATCGTCTGATAACATGCCCGAAAAATGTTACCAACTTAAGCGGGCGAACTCGTTATCCGAGTTTATATCATCCAATGAAATAGATCGGTTGCGATTTTGCAGCGATCAAAAGTTGCCTTTCTCCAACAGATGACACTTCCAAATCACATTGACAAGCAGCTCCTTCGGACGACCAAGTCAACAGCCAATAGGAGGCCTCGATTGACTGGTCGGTCACGTGAACTGTTAAGTGCGACGTAGGACACCGAGTGCGAGGTCGTCCTCGTGGAGGTCGTCCTCGTGGAGGTTGTCCTCGTCGAGGTGGCGAGGTCGCGCGTCGGCAAACGGTCAGCAGCACAAAGCCGTCCGCATCAGTGCGCAGCACATCTGCGCATAAGTCCGCACTTGGCCGACCTGGCGAAGCAGCGACCGGGACGAGCGGCTGCGAGCGCCGCCACGGACTCGAGCGCACGAGCCAACTTGGCGACCAACTCCGAGGAATCGCCCACTCGAGACCACCTCCGGACGTCAACGTGCGATGTCACTGCCAGACACTGCTGCCAACGCCGCCACTCGGACCTTTGGGGAGAAGCGCGTTCTTGCACTATCGAGGGACACGTCTCGCGGCTCAGCGCCGCCGCGAAGCCTCGCCGACCCCTTCCTGGCTCGATGTATCATGTCGCGGCTTCGCACAGGAGCGGACCAAGTCGCGCCGGGGCCCGCGCGACATTTAAATGCAGCATGTTTTCTTGCAGCCATATCTTCAATTGCGATTTTGAATACTGCTTTGTGTTGTTTTAACAGACACTTTTGTTTGTAGTTCAATTATATTGTTGTTGTTGTTGTTCATTCTTGGAATTATCAACTCTTCATTGTTCATTGTTGTTTGTTATAGACATGACAGCTTCATGGTTTTTGAACTTTATTATTGATTTGGGTATTTGGAATTGAATTCGATGTCACAGTTTCAAACCATACGTTTTGTCGAGTAATTTGTTTTGTGCATTGTTGTAACTATATTGAATCGATTCGAATTAATTGAACTTCGTTTATTCTAAAGTTCGCGTGAATATTTTGCTTTGATTTCATTTTGTCCATTTTCATATTGTTTCGCAACATTTATATGCCATTTATTTATAGCTAACACGAGCTTGCTATCATAAACACGCGAAATTTGGAAGAACTGCAATGATGGTTCTATTTTGTAATGTTTGTTTTTACACCTTTTTGTCTCAAATTAGCATTCACATGATTGTGTATACAATTTTGAAGAGACATTTTGAAACTGATTTTCGCTCCTTTTTCCTTTTCGATCGATTTTTTTATTGATGTATTTAATAAATTGTAATTCATATTTCACATTCATTTCTTCCTTAAATTGTGACATAATGTCCATCATGTAAAATTACACTGTAGCTTGCTATAAAATAAAGGTCAAATCGTGAAAGTCGGTTAATTTTATTATCATTCTTGTTATATTCGGTCGTAAAAGAAATGAAATAAAACAAGAAATTGTTGATAGAAAACTTCACTGAAAGAAATATTTTGTCCGACGAATTTCGAAGCCAACAAAATGAATTAGCGAAATAATGAAATATCATGCAATCAAAATGTACAGTAATTAAATAATTATCGGATAAAGAAAAGCTGCAAAGTAGACTGTTGAAAAATGCAATTGCTATTAGAATACAACAAACTACTATGATTATAATGTGATCTACTTAAAATAACATAATGAAATTCAAATCCAAACTTATCAAGATTGCAGAAAAAAGCGATACCTTCCGGTTTTGTTCGCTCATATTTCTAATAATCTGTAATTACTCGAAACATGAATTCTTTGATCATAATTGAATTATTTGCAAACATCCAGTATGTTTGGAAAAGTAATAGAAAAATACCTCGAAATGGAATTAAATTGAAGTATTTGTTTCATTCGAGTATTTCTGAGATCATTTTTAAACCGTGTAAGATCATTGATTAAATTATCCTCGTTTTATTCATGAGAGCTTTCAGTATACTTGATTGAATTTTTAAAGATGAAAAAGAAAAAGAGGAGAAGAAACAGAAAGAAAATGACAAGCCAAATGAAATGATAATGAAAAAAAGGACGATTTTACAAGCGAATAAAAAGAAAACGGCTTTTTGTAAACATCGGATTAGAAAGTCATCTTTATCACACAAAGTGATATCAAATGAATGAAACGGAAATACTACGAATTTCGATAATAATTACTATTGAAACAACGCACATCGACTGTCTCTCTCCAAGCATCTTCTCTAATTTGTTATAACCATTCAGCGAGATTACTTTCGCGTTGTAAAACTTTGCTAGGCAAAAAAAGTATGAACCAATTGAGCAACAATTCACGTATCTCCGGCGAGATATCAGGTTGAAAGCATCAATGTAATATTGAAAAGAGAACATTTTTGTTGCAAATCCGCGACAGATTAGCGACTGTGTGAACTAAAAACATAGTCATTTGGCAGGAACAAAACTGAGTCCTTCGTTATAAAGAGAAGGAAATTTCCGTTCTCTCATCTTTTGCCGCCGACTATTATTTTCTGGAAATGTAAGTAGTGCGTATTGCACAAGTTAAGCATCAGAAAATAACATTGAAATGGGAAAAAAACTTAATCTCAAAGTATTAACGTGACTCAATTGATTATCGGCATTGAAATTGAAAGCGAATTATTATCATGAATTAAAATCCATTATAACGGAAATTCGCGTCATTAAATTATAATTCATTATTCAATTGTCGGCAATAAGAATGGAATGTTTGAATTGGTCAACAAGATTACTCTCGAACAAACAGTGTCGATTAATTTGTTCACATAATTTCGGAGCAAGAAGTTAAGTGCAAAGTTTTTTGTACGTTGTTGATTCTCTCACTTTGTCTTGATTCAAACTTTGATTGCGAGGTGTCTAACGTAAGCGTATCAATCGTTGAATTTCTTTTCCAGTCAGAGGTCCAGTTGACTGATGAATAGGCGGATTGATTCATTCATTAAACTTGACTGACCATCAGGGGCGGATATGGTTACGCTGATACAGCAGAGCATCAAAGATAAGATTGTCGAGGAGAGGATGAAATACAATTTAACATTCAAATTCCTTTTTTCAAATCCGTCGATCTAAAAAAATGTTAACATATTAATATCAAAATGTATATATAATTATGTACGTATTCAAATACGTTGAGTTTATTTTCATATCAAGAATAATATGACTCATACGGGTGTACACACTCATATATACTTCCTATATATGGCTCATGAGAATATATATGCAGACAAGTTTGATTTATTCTTGAAACACTTGGTTTGGAAATGAATTTGGTCCTTCCATGTTTGCCATCAAATATGAATTCCAAAATGTATTTTCAGTTCGCTCAAAATTGTTACTTCCTTTTTTCACGTCGCTATTGTTCTCTCTCTCTCTCTCTCTCTCTCTCTCTCTCTCTCCAACTTGTTTTAAAGTAGGTTACAATTAATAACGTGAACTTTGTTCTTTTCTTATGATTAGTCTCGTTTTCGAAATCATGTTCCATGAAACTATCATTTTTCCATTCCTTAAAGCAGCAATGTTGCTGGATATTTCTGCTATTGGCAGAACAATATTTTGACGCAGCGCTGCAATGCTCGGATGTAAAGTTTGTTTTTTCGTGTGCACACTCCAGTTAACTTAGCGAAAACATCGCGCGTACGTTGCAGATATTTATCCGAAATTAACTTTATTGTTTCAAGCGTCCGAGTGAGCAAACAGCCATGAATCATCCTATCTCGGAGCGGTAGAGAGAGACAAAGAAAATTGCACGTTTCGATACTTGACAGGGTTGCAAAAAATGACGATTTTGTTTCAAAATCAGTTTCATCGGGTTGAAATTTAAACTGATGCATTTCCGTTTTTCATTCGTTCGAATAGCAATTTTGAGTATCGGCGCGTAGTTTGTTTCAATAAATATTATTGTGTGGCAATGAAAAATGTCAAATTACCACATGTAAAACTCGATTTTGTTGAATTTCAGTTGGATCGTTTTATAGGCTGATATATTGAAGCATATGATGAAATATGAAATGAGAAATATGTTATATTGTATAATGTATCTTTCTTATCCAAAAATTAAGTATCTTTTAATTAGAGTAATCAAATTATAAAGCTGATTTCAATAAAAAAATTGTTCGGTAATTGTTTGACATGAATTTGTTTATTCAATAACAAATTTCTAGCTAAAAGTTAATTAAATGGTAAATATTTATGTAAAACAAATTTGTGATACTTTTAATATTACATCAATTTTTTTTTTTTTTTTTTTTTTAAGTTTGAAGCCGAGGGATGTACCGGAATAAACTAATTCGATATGTTGTCTGCGCAGTTTAATCAAATTTCCCAGAGATTCATATTAGGATCTTTTATAAGATTTTGCGAAAATCATCAATTTTTTTTTATTTCTGGAAATGGTGAGGTTACACAGG
>JABFQD010002015.1:0-16390 GCA_022817045.1 Psix sp. ZL-2020 | reverse complement strand
AATATTTGAATATCCCAACTAAATTTTAAATCCAATTATACATTGATATTTATATATATATATATATATATATATTCAAAAATAGTCAATTAATCAAACAATTAATCAAAAGTTTATACCTGAATCAGCGAGCATTATTGTAGAAGTACGGCGAAATGCGTGTCCTGTGTATTTTTCTGCTTCTGGTAGGTTCAAAAATGTAGCTATTTGTTTCAGCATCGACCCGATTTTGTGTTTGCCGATTGGCTGTTGGGTACATTTCCCCATCTGGGAGAAACCGTCCTGTAGGCATATTTGCTTGATGCAGCGTGGCGTACTTTTTCGCAAAGAAACAAAACACTGTTTCCATCGTGAATTTGCGCTGGATGTAGGTTTTAGTTTTGGGAATATTAACGATTAGCAGGTTGCCTTGGTCCTCCATGTCTTTGACTTGCATATTCACTAACTCATCTTTGCAACAAGCGCCAGCAAGACCAATACACAAAGCAGCCTGCAATTGGAAACATTCAATTTTTTATAAATTTGATATATATATACGAAAAATATAAACAAATTTAAATTTATCGATATAATTTTGTTGTTCTTTTTATTTACACAGTTTAAAATTTAAATTGAAATTGCTTTTTTTGATAAAAAATATCAATTATAAAGAAACATGAAAAATAAAATAGATAAAATATTATTTTTAGATGTTTAAAAATATTTTCTAAGGTTAGAGTTTTATATAAAATGGGTTTTCACTGCCAGATACGTGGAGTCCGGGGCAGTTTTTAGAAATGTTTCCACCTGCTACACAGTAAACACTTTTGATTTTTCGGGTACGTAACCTATGGATTGCCGTTTCAAGAAACATTACAGTTTGGGAAATTTTTCGATGTCCACTGCTTCTTTTAATTTTATCATCACCTTTATATAATATATAATATGTGGACCACATTGTTGATGATTTGTACTTCATAATTTGGGCAAGGTAATCAAAATAAACAAGAATCACTGTTTCGTCGGTGTCATTTTTGCCGCGATATTCCCGCCATGCCTTGAAGGTTATGTACGTTTTTTCGTACAAATCTTTGCTTTTTTTTGGAAGCAGTTCCACTTCGATGCTTTCCACCGCTGCATCAAAACCGAAGTTTTCGTCTGCGAAGTAATTTCATTTGCTTCCATGACGAAAAGCACAATAAATTATAAAATTCACAAATTCAAACTCGCACAATTTCTACCGGCTTCTTCAGTGCGTAATGAGTACCATGAAGTAAGTCACTATTGCGACCGACGCATAGTAACTTCTTCCGCAACTGCAAGATGGCGCAACCAAAGTGGTCTAAAAAACGCTCTTTTCGTTACAGAAACAGGTATCGAAAAGACATCTTTTCAATGCACGTGTGACAAAAAAAAAATTTTATTTTTCGATGAAAAATGGCAAAGTGATGGCCAATCAAAAAATCGTGCTGCATTTTCGTACTTTTTTCAGTATTATTGAGAAAGATTATACAGTGTCAGATAAACACGAGTTTAAAAAAAGCAGAATAAGTTTGGCATATCAATAGCGTGACTTTAATATGACTATGACATGGTCAATATCCGGTCATGGCACGGCAATGGTATAGCAAGGCAGAGTAATGGTATGGTTATGGCCAAGCAATTACATAGCGATGACTTAGCATAGCATTGGTATAGAAATGGCATGGCACAGTTAGAGCATTAGCAGGGCAATGTCATGGCATTATCATGGCACTGTCACACCAATTCATTACTCGGCCAATGCTTTTCAATTTTCCTGCTATTGCCATGCTACTGGCCTGATACCGTCATGACATCAACGATAAATATTTAACGAGTCTGCAGAAATCATACTAAAGCATCCGCGATAAGTTTTTTTTTTTGATAAATTGAAGAAAAATCTAGCGGTAAGATAAAGACAGAAAAACACAACTTAACTCTTTGACGTATTAACAAAAACTAAAGAAAAATTGATAGTCTCCTACAAGTAACAATATGAACACCCATATTTGGGGAATTTTTTCCTACATATCTTTGTTTTACTTCTTACACTAATGTCTTTTTTACGCTCATTTTCATATTCGATATTATGTTCACAAAGAGTCATCAACATGTTATAGCACAAAATATACATAGTATTCGAAATAAAATTCTGCATATTCAAAATCTAGGACGTATGAACATATGTATGTAAATAGAAATAAGTGTAAAATTAATACAATTTATTAAACACGAAATAAATTACAATTGTTCGCTTGTATACTATAAAGATAAATGATAATAAAATATACATATATGGATGAATTTTTTTTATTCACTTAATTCAAGCAATATCGTTTAACTCTGTTAAAAAAGATAACCTTCAAAAAGATCTTCAACATAAACTTGCTGCGTCGGTCAACACAACAGGCTGGCTCTGTCAATTTTGTTGAAGAAAGCTGCAAACAAGGAAGACAATGTCAATGTTATTCAACTCATCAGTTATTTGTCATACTCAGCCAGGTTAGAGTTAGATGCCATCCATGAGTTGTCCAAAGTAACGACTTCATCACACCGAGTCTTAGCGTCCTAGCTAGAAATACGGCCAACTCCAGTGTCATCAATGAAAATCTTTTCGGCTTGAACTTTACAGACAAGGTAAAGGATTCCTCTGCGATAGAAAAATCGGCGAAAAAACTGGCAAAAGTTACTCCACCAGGGAGTAAACAAAATCTAAAGGACAGTTTTCCCAACCAACTGGCCGTTCAGGAACTTCGCAACCGAACAAGAGGCCTTTAAACTCCAAAGCCCCTGTCAAGAAGACGTATTCATCGAACCGATCGACAGGGGCCAACAAACACAGGACGTACAAACGGAGGAGTCCCCGGCACCGTTACTAGAAGTAAGTATAGCTGGTCGTTTCAGACATTTTTATAAAAATTGGTTAGCCATTACAAATAATTCAATGGTGTTAAAGGCTATCTCTGGTTATGAAATTCCATTCAATTCTAAACCAATCTAATTAAAATTGCAAAATGTACCAGCTCTATCATCTAAAGATTTGAGAGAATGTGCAAAGGAGGTGGGAAAATTGTTATTTAGCAACAATTGATTTATCAGATGCCTACTATTAAGTACCCATTCATGACAGTTTTAAACAATATCTTCGATTTAAATTTCAAAACCGTTTATACGAATTTAATGTGGCCTTTGTACAGCGCCTTCTATCTTCACAAAGATTATGAAACCTGTAATTGGTACCCTTAGAGAAAAAGGTATCTGCTTAGTGAACTATCTGGATGATTTCCTTATATTAGGAGAATCAAAATGTGAGGGCCATGATAATGCCCTAACAACCAAATTCCTTTTACAATCTTTAGGTTTCAGTATAAATACAGAAAAAAGCCACTTTACCCCATCCAACAACTGTAAGTTTCTAGGCTTTCTAATCGACACGAAATCCCTTGCTATTGTCTTACCAGAAGAAAAAAGACAAAAAATTCTACAGTATGCCAATTATCTGAAAAAAGAACAAAAAATTAAAATCAGACAATTGGCGCAATTTATAGGTTTACTAACTTCAGCTTGTCCAGCAATTAAGTATGGTTTTCTCTATACAAAATGTTTACAAAGGGATAAATTCTTGGCCTTAAGCAATTCGAACAACAATTTCGAAGCTTCAACTAAGTTGTCACACGAAAACCAAGACGACCTTAATTGGTGGATTGAAAACATTTCATCGCCTTTGCTGAGTAATCCTGTAAGAAAAATTGACTTTGAGCTGGAAATTTTTTCTGATGCCTCCTTGAGTGGATGGGGCATATACTGTAACGGCCGAAAGTCCCATGGTTGGTGGAGCAATGAGGAAAAACAAGACCACATTAACTTTTTAAAATTGAAAGCAGTCTTTTATGGTCTACAATGTTTTGCAACTCACCTTACTTCGTGCGAAATTCTCCTAAGGATAGATAATACTACTGCAATTAGTTACGTTAATAAAATGAGCAAATATCCAAAAGCCAAAATTATCGAATCTTGCGAAAGAATTTGGCAATGGTGCCGAAGCAAGGGATCTCTGGATCTTCGGCGCCTATGTAAAATCCTCAGATAACACGGAAGCAGACAGAAAATCTCGTTTAATTTCCGAAGAAACTAAATGGTCTCTCTCCCAAACTGCCTTCACAAAAATCAATTCGATGTTTGGACCACTTGATATAGATCTCTTAGCTACCAACGCAAACACTAAATGTGATAGATTTTTACCATGGTTTCCAGACCCATATACAGAGGCTGTTGACGCGTTCACAGTGAACTAGAAGGAAGTTTACTTTTATCCCTTCCCTCCTTTTGCCCTATTATTGAAATGTCTAAATAAAATAATTACGGATAGAGTAGAAGGCATCGTCGTAGCACCTTTTTGGCCTTCACAAACCTGGTTCCCAGTGTTTAAAAAATTGTTAATTTGTGAACCCTTGATTCTCAAACCAAACTCTAAACTATTAACATCTCCTTTCAGGACTCAACATCCACTGGTAGACAGTCTTTCCCTGGTAGTCGGCAGATTATCCGGGAAGCGTTCTTGTAGAAGGGTGCACCGGCTACTTCCTTAGATGCAATCTTAGCATCCCTGATAGACGAAACGATTAAGCAGTACACAAAACCTCTATGTCTCTGGTGGGAATTTTGCCAGGATAAGAAACGAGACATCTTCAATCCTTCAATTCAAGACGTTCTCGAATTCCTCGCTGATCAGCTGGAAATTGTTGGATCCTATGGTACCATTAACTCCTATCGTTCAGCTATCTCCTTAATATCAGTACACCAGATAGAAACGAATCAAATCATCAAACGTTTTTGTAAAGGAGTGGCTACGATAAAACCACAGAAATCGAAATACGACTATACGTGGGATTCACAAATCATCTTGTCTTATTCAGAAAAATATTATCCTCGTAATCAAATGTCTTTGGAAGAAATAACGTTAAAGTTACTGACACTTTTAGCATTGGTTACTCCCCATAGAGTCCAAACGTTATCCTTTATTGAAATACCTAATATAACTTTTGGAGACGATAGTGTATCCATTAAGATCTCTAAACGTATAAAGACATCCGGAATAACCAAATCGCAGCCACTCCTTCATCTGACATCGTTTAATTCGCGCCCTCAGATTTGCCCTGTCACCACATTAAAAAATTATATTGTTAAAACCAAAAATATTCGGAATTCGGATAGTCTCTTTATTGCATTCAAAACTCCGTATAAGTCAGTATCCACTCAGACCATAAGTCGATGGATTAAAATCGTGCTGCAGAAGAGCGGAATCAACACGGCGATATTCTCTGCGCACAGTACCCGCCACGCATCGACTTCGGCGGCAACACGAAAAAGTGTAAACATTGATGTCATACGTAAAACCGCAAGCTGGACAACATCTTCCAGAGTCTTCGCGGAATTGTATAATAAACCCCTAATTGAAACAAATAATTTTGTTCATTTGCTGATTAGCGAGGATTAACCAAAAGAATGTTGTCGACGTCGATTAAAAGTTTTTTATTTTTTGTTACCAAAGGTTGTTATAAAAATAGATTTATAATTAAGTATTCAAGTTTTAAAAAAACTTTACCTATATTTTTTCTGGTTTTCACAAGCTCAAATCATAAAACTACGCTGTAATAACATGTGATTTAAGAGAATGTACCTGAAGTACAAATTGTCAAATAATTAAAACACTACTATAACGTATAAATCGCAATTTTCTTTAAACATCTACAAGTTTATCTCGAGGAGGAGACTTATAAGTATAATTATATGATCAATCGAACTTACCTAAGTGAAGTTCATTTGATCATATAATTATATACAAAATAGAAAAAAATCATATTGGATCGAAATTATCAGTGACAATGAAACTTGTAGTGACGATGAGCTTTATAATCATAATGAAGACCACTTTTCATAATGAACAAACAATTATCCCGTTGAATCCTGGATCAAACATTACTTTTAAACAGAGCTTGATTCTAATTCCAAAATTTTGTTAAAACATAGTATCAATTAAATTTGCTTATCATATTTATTATTTATGATAAAGCTGTTTTGTTTCGTAGTTAATAGTTTGCAAAAGATTACATTGTACAAATTTTATAGGATTTTAAATTTAATTGCATCATATGCAATTAATAAGACAACATATTTATGTTCCTCATGTTATCAAGAATTGCGTTCAGTGGGAGATAAAAAAATTAGTTTTATAAAAAAACAATAGTGTGTCATATTGTTTTCAATTTTCAATAATTAAGTAGTTGAATTTTTTTGAACGGGATAAATTTTATATAGATTGTACATATAATTTTGAATTTGTGCTTTAATGGGTTTTGTATGGGAAAGGGTCGAGATATATGGAAATAATTATACTATTCTGATTGCCATATTTCCATAAATTTTAATAATGTTAATGGCTATCAGATTAGTTACCTAAAATCTGTCAAATGATACTATTTAATACATAATTTTTAAGATCCCGTAAAAAATTCAATCTGAAACCTAATCAGACCTGAATTTTTTTTAAACCTGATCAGAACCTATATTTTATTACCTGATCTAATTAGATCTAATTTTATATATTCTCTCTTTGAAGTAACATTTTTAAAAAATTAAGCAAGATTTGATCAATCGTAATAAATTAATTCAACTGAATAAAATTCTTCAAAATAGAGTAGGATCAATTTTACCGAATTAAATCTGACAATATTTGAGTTTTCTGCATACCTAATTGATATTATTAAGCTTGAAGATGTAATTTCCTTTGTCTAGAGCCAATTAAAGATAATCAAATACGACTGAACTTGGTTAAACTATTCAAATCTAAATAATTTGTTATATAATCATAGTTGATTAAAATCACTCAAATATGTGTATTTAAAATTCAATACATGTATATCTGAATATACTAAAACATATCTACTTACATTTATTAAAAATTTATCAAATCGAAATAGAAACTGTTATATTTATTTATGCAAAACTTAACTAAAGAGATGTGACTTTTTCATTTCGGTTCTCCAAAAATCAGATATGGGCAAAATTAATCGTTTAAATCAAACTTAATTTCTCACTAAAAAATGTACTAATACTTATTAAACCAGGTCAATCTTTATTGTATAAGATGTTATTAAATTAAGTAATTATTATTTAAGCATAAAAATAGTTTGTATTTGAAAAAATTATATTTAGATTTCATGAAAATGTAATTAAATATAATTAAATCTGAACAGATAAAGTTGAATATAATCAAATCAATTCTACAGAGCCAGATTCTATCAAATCTGGTTCTGTCTCGCGAAGTTTAATTAGATTTGAACCGGGTCTAATCAGGTTTGACTTTTTCGGGTTCTTAAAAAAATATTTTGGTGGTCAGCAAAATTATAATCCATCACCTATTAAGTTCTGTATCTTGACTGTACTTTGGGCTTGACTTTCCTCTACAAATATCATAAAGCCATATTCAACTGCCAAAGTTATCCTTCGGCCAATACTTATTACAATAAAAAATACGTACTTTCATAAAAGAAGCAAAATTTTGTGTAATGTCAAAGCAGGCTTCCAATTTATTTTTCTAATACAAAACTACTGATTAGAAAAAAGAAGACCTTGGTTTTTAGCTTTGGTTCCTTCGTAAAAGAATCTCGCACGAACGAGACGACGCCAAATAGGAATAATGTTAATGATTAGAATATAAGAAAGTAATTTTTGGTTCTAAAAAGTTGCACGATCTTTCTTCAGGTGTTAAAAGAAAAAGGAAAATAGTTTGAAATTCAAGATACGGTGCCGTTATAGAAGAGCAAACGATGAAAGAAAAGCAACATGAGTACTGTTCACATTCAACATTGAATATGAAATAAATTCATGTGGAATTTAGCGAGTAGAAGCAAAAGCAAACGAGTATGTATAGGGAAATGATTTGAACAGAATCGGAAGTGTAGAACTTGTGAGTTGAAAACATATATGAAAAAAATGTAAACAAACTTGTCCGCCTTATGAACAAGATACAATAGATAATACTAATGATATGAGAAAAGTTAAGCAGAAGTAACGTTTGTAGTTTACAATAAAGGGAGTTTGCAAAGCGATTGATAGATTATAATGAATGAATGTTACACTGTCCAGTTTCGTCCGGAGATTCTCGGACAGCAAAATGTTCCCCCAAGTCCAGAGTAGGGCATACATATAACAAAAAAAAATAATGATTATAAAAAAGAACAAAAGTAATGAAGAGAGAAAAGTTGATAAAAAAGTTTTTATATAAGTATAAAGCGCGTATACTTGTGTACATATATTTTTGGATAAAAATCACGAAAACCAAGGTAAACTGGATAAAGATGTGAAATATGAAGTTAAGGAAAATTAATGTTTGAATATTGATTTTGTGACTACGTCAGACTGGAAGCGCACAATTTTTCGACAAAATTGTGCTGTTTCGAGAGTTCAAAAAGTATGCATAAATTGCCCATTCGCAATTTTGATTTTTCTGAATCGCGTTACCTCAGGATCCGATGCTCTATTTGAAACGTTTGTAATGATGCATATAATGTTTCATATATAAAAGTTTCAATGATGAAATGAGTAATTACAGTAAATGAATGATAGCAGAAATTTAGTTTAGCGACTTATTAAGAAAATAAACGAAACATTGTATTGCAAATTTTTTAATTGGTTAACAAAGAATATTCATTATGTCGCGATTCATCAATAATAGAAACACATATAATCTGGTTGATTAAAATATAAAAAAGGTGGAGAAGAATTGTACGATAGTAAATAGGTGTGCTTGAGCGATAAATACTTTGTTAGAGTATTTAGATTACGATAGCAAGTAATAAACCTAAGCAGTGAACTGTAAGCGATTTAAAACTATCGTTAATTATTACTGAGATAACAGTACGTTAGAAAAAAGTACGTATATAATTCAGATGTAACTGTCCTTTGTGAATATACATAAGAGAGAATTGAGAAATACAAAACACTTTTATGAATATTTAACGACGTCATTCATTTGCTACCTTTATCTTTTTATTTTTATTTTTACTTCACCAATTAGTTTATATCATTTTTCAGAGGGGTTTATCAATTAAAAACGACAATTTAATGTACAACAAATTTTTTATCTTGCATAACAAAAACCTAACTACTAAAAAACAAAAATTCAACTGATTTTTCACATAATATCCACCGACAATTAATTGCATTTTCAAAGAAGCCAAATATACATCATTCGAAATATAACTTAATATAATATTTTGCTTTCAATGTGATTTTGTGTTAGCGGCGATTCGTTGAAAATTCTACGAGAAACACAGTCACTATACAATACGTCTTAAATTAAGACGACTTTATATAATTCAAAAATGTAAAAATTAAGGCTTATTTTTTTGGAACAATTGTTTTCAACAAATATTTTAATTTATTTAATCAGTCAATAAATTTGATCTATTAAATCAAATTATAATAATGACAATTTTATGATTGGTTTGTGATATAAAATGCGTGTAATACAGTCAATATGCATTACATAGAATCTGTATGTATGTTATAGTAAGTACAGTTTGTATGAATGTTGTACGATTAGTAGCAATCGATATTTCTTATTACGCCAACAAGAAATCATTTATCATTTTATTATGCGCATCGAATTGTCTAATTATCAACGAATAAACTACTAAATATTTATATCCATCGTCTGAAAACACATAAGATATGTATAATAATACATCTACATTATTTTTTAACTTAAAAAAGAAGCTACGCAACAAATTTTAGATTTACTTTGATTTCTCGCTACGCATAATGAAATGCCAAATATTTTCCATCTCAGCATAAAATTTACATTAAAAATTTTGAAGAAAACATATATGAATAAAATTAATTTTGCCATCAGACAACTTTAGCACGGAATTTCAACTTATACATTACAATTTCAATCATGTCTAGGTTTTTCAGTTATGAAATTCCAAC
Source organism: Psix sp. ZL-2020 (assembly GCA_022817045.1). NCBI lineage: Eukaryota > Metazoa > Arthropoda > Insecta > Hymenoptera > Scelionidae > Psix > Psix sp. ZL-2020. The sequence continues at coordinate 6,397 of JABFQD010002015.1, read as the reverse complement.
ATACTATTTTCATGTCAAGAAAATGTTTAAACGGGTTTCATTTTGATGCCATGAAATGCTTTTCGTTCTTGTTTCCAGTTTGTTTTAAGAATTTTCCGTTGCAAAATTTATATCGATGTATAGGGTGGCATTTCTCAATGGACTGCTCGGTATAATTAACAGATATTTTATTTATATGAATAGTTTATAGTTAAGGAATATATTATTTTAGAGCAATATACTCAAAATAGTTTGAATATACACGAATTTATGAAAATAAGAACGAAACATATGAACATTTTGTTCCTATAGAGAATAATCATTTAATTCTAAGCGATGGCCTACTACGACGACATAAAAATGCAATGACAAAAGTAACTTGGGTAGTAGATTTAGATTCTTATCAATTTCCTTAGTAATTAAAATTCAGAAAAAATATTTTTAGCTCATATACTTCATACGATGAACACTAACTAATATTATAATGCAACCAAATAAACCTAAGAGATAATGAAAATAAATCTACTAACCAGACATTTGTATTAAATACAGCAGATTCATTAATTTCACTGCGAATTCAACGTCTATCTATCATAAACAATAATATAAAAACTCATCTTGTTCGTAAAATTTTGCTAACTTTTTAACGAACGTGTACTCTATATGCTACCTTGCCTTCTTTTTAAAAAATGACACTCATGTATTTAACTTATCGTTATATTTTTTTATTCCAAGTTCAGCCCTTTCACCTGAAAAAATATCGAATTATTTGAAACAATTAAATCTTAACAAATTCAAATGATTTAACAATCATTGATCTTACCTTCCATTATTTTTGATAATTATTACCAATATGCGTTACTTAAGTCGTTGAGTTACGTTTGCCAATGCAACAGCAAAAGCTTGAATAGCGCTAAACGGATATTGAAAATCCAATGTATAGGCGTTTCCATCAATTCTTCCAAATTGCATAACCTAAATAACAGAAATGCAACAAAAATCAATCTAACTTATGAATTTAATCGAATTTAGAGAATATTTGAATAGAACGTTGATGATTTAACGTCGATTTAATCAATGATAAATGGAATTTGATGAACAGTTATCCAAGTGGTTAAACATCAAGTTTTGTAATATAATTAATCATCAACACTGATAACAGTTATTAAAGTTAAAAATAGAGAAAACTGTATTTAACGTGATAAAAAAATTACCTGTTTCCCACTAAATTCTATCTGGAAATTCTTCGCACTTTCTTGAGTAACTCTGCCTCCAAAATCTAATTGATAAACTTGACTGGTATCATTCCACATCGGTGCTTTATTGTGCATCAAAATTTCTCGTCTCCGAACAGTCTCCGCTTTCTGATTCAACGATGTAGTTCTATTTTTCAACTGCAATATTTATCGATCCTTGTCATATGATTGAACAAGTTCACGCATAAAATATAAAAAACAAATGTAATTCTATTACCTTTTGTCGGAACTGAGCTTTCTGAAAAGTTTCTAAATCATGATAACTATTAGATGCTTCTTCTTGAAGTAAACCTTCGTCATCAGAACTTTCCGCTCTATTCTTTCGAGATTTCCGATTCAACAATGGACTTAGCAAAAGCTTTCGTCGAATTGGGGACGCAGATGCTGGTCGTTTACCTTTCTTTGACGGAGCTGGACTACTCGGCGAACTCCTTGGTAATCTTAAGAATGGACTCCTATAATCAAAAAATAAAAATTTATCTAGACATTTCCAAAAAGTTTCAACGAAAAAGAAATAAATTGATTGTAAACTAATTTTGTTATTTATCAACCTTGACGTAGGCCGAGGAGATGGTGGTGGAAGCGAGTGACTTTCATCAAAATCTTTTAATCTAGCAGCCAATCCATCCAGAGAGGAAATTAAGGAACCACTTGGACTGCTTCCTCTGCAACGCAATCATTCAGTTAAGTATCAAAATCATCACTGGATATTAAATCTTTTGAAATCTTGTACACGTACCTAGCAGATGATGGTTGCATAACTGTTTTTGCCGCAATGCTCTCCTGCTCCTCAATTTTCTCAGCCTGCCTTTCACTTTCCACTTTGCTCTTTGGTTCTCCGATGACTTCTTCACTAGTGTTGGTTATAACTTCTTCTGTATGCTTCTCCAATTTCGACACTACAATTTGTTCCATGCTATGGAAAATGTCACTCGAGTCTAAACTTTTAGATTTGCCGCAATTGTTGAGCATGGGTTTAACTGACCGCGACTCAATGTCTGGTCTTTCCTTGTGCTTTTTTCGTCGTTTAGATTTCTTAGAAACAAGAACTAGTCTTTTGTTCGGCGTGTCTTTTCTTAACATTCTAAGAGCAATGTCACAGGGTACCATTTGAGCATCAACCGTGTCTAAGTAACCAACACTGCAGCTTCTAACAATAGAATCCACAGAACATAATGGACTGATACTGACGACAGTTGGGGTCTTATGGACAGCCCTCAACTGATTAGAACTATCCAGATCAACCTTTCCATCCTCATCAATAAAGTCTATATCGTCAGACTTGATGGAATTTAAGAGCTTGTTTGTGGCAAGATCTTTGTGTTTAAGACAGTAACACAGGGCACTGTTGACATGATCATGGCACTGACTAGCACTGTCGTTGAGTCTATAAGAACACTTGGGCGATCTAGGTATGCTTGCAACGTTGCTTTTTCCGTACCCGCATTGCGTTTCATCGGCATTGAGATTGTTTTTAGAATTGATAAAGTGCTGGCATGAGCTTGGACTGTAGTTGTAGTTGGAATAATCTGCGTTGTTCAGGCCGTTTAAATATGGTGGCGGATTGTTGTTGAAACTCTGGTAGCCCCTGCCGTGGCCGTTTTGTATCAAAGTCGGAATAATGTTCCCTGAGACCAAGTTCGCTTTTTCCTCTATCATATTAATTTTATTGTTTTCTATCTCCTTCTTCGAATTCGACTGCTGGTCAGCCAACACGGTTTTCATTCTTTGGATATTGTTAGAGAAATCCGTGTTAGGATTCGAGGTAGCAATTAACGTTTGAGTCGGCGCTACTGCATTTTTAGGCGATTGCAAAGCAGGAACATCACAACACCGAGCTGCATTATGTTTTATTGTTCGACCAGAATTTATCCTGAGTGTTTCATTGTAATTGTGATGCACATCTTCTAAATTTACATAAGAGAACTCATCCTCATAACTTTCTGCTCGAGCCAACGCTGGGACTAAATTTTCTCCAACCATAAATTGGTTAGATAGAGAAGATTTCGTATGATTTGTAGTAAGTTTTGTTGCGCGAGGATTCATCGGAGCAATGGGGGGCGACTGGCTTTCTGTCGAACACTGAGGTTCTTGGAAAGTTTCTTCTTCATCCTCCGAAAATAGATTGGGGTTGAAAGTTGGATCAGGACCTAAATAGAACAAAATAGTGTCGTTGTTAAATTGATCTAACAGATGTTTGAGTATCTGTATTTGCAGTAATCTTAGTTTACCTGCAGGTACGTCGTCTCTAAGTTCTGTTATAACTAAAGACATTTGTCTTGGCTGCATGTGTAATAAAGAGGTTCTGTATGTGACTTCTCCCAAGTTCGCTGGAATGGATTCGGCCACGCCGTGAATTTTGAATTTGGTGCCCCAAATGTTGGAAGTAACTTCCACTAATTTCGCAGTCTTAAATAAATATCAAGCAATTAGAAATCTTCTCCACTTATTAAAGATGAAATAAATGAAACTACTAAAGAAACTAAAACTAAAATGTATCTTAATCTTACTTCTGGTAATGTATCGACGTATGCAAGATCATCGTTGTCTTCGTTATATTTATCATCTCGCCTTCGCCGACTTTTCCGCCTATTTCTTGGTGAGCCACACAGTTCTGCTGTGCTTTTTTCGTTATCTGAACAGTCGCTGAAGGACGGATATTGAGAAGTATAATCCAGCACACTTAGTGACTCCGTACTTTGAGGATCATATATCACAAATTCAGGACGAATTTTGCTGGTCCTTCTACCTTTTAGAAGAGGCACTAAGCCACCTAAATATTCTAGGTATAGAGTGTAGCATGGTGCCGGCTCGCCTGCATGTCGAAGCATCGTACAATGTAGGCGACCACCTCCTGGTGGAGGCCTTGACACAAAACGTCTGAGCTCCCTCGGTTCTGGTACGCAACATCTGCAGTGATTAGAAATTTGTTAAAAAATACAATATATTGCAAATTAATCTTTATCAAAAAACTTTTTTATAATATCCATTGTAATTTGTTTGCAAAACCACGTTTATGTGTAAAATGATTTTAGCTTTAGGTGGAAATCAATAATTTGTTTTTTGATTGATACCGTATTGTATTGGCGAAAAGTGCAGCTACTAAAGCCCTCAGTCTTGGTGGTAATGGAAGTTGTTGTACGCTACTTTCTTTTGACAAAGCTGCTCTTACAGCCAATCTTGATAATAACTGTAGAGATCCGACTCGCCTAGAAAAATATTGCCATTTCATAATTTAAGAAATTTATTTTAATATAAATTTTCGTATTTGCGATTTTGTAGGATTAATTATTGATTATTTCTTATTCCACAAGCAAAGATTTTCATGGCAATGTTTGTTTGTGTTAAAAGCTTTTGTCCCTCATATTTATTGATTTGTTTGTCATTCACTTATTAAATTAGTCCATTAAACAACATCGCTAGTATGTTTTAATCATTTCTTCTATTGGAATGTTTATAACATAGTATTAAATTTCCATTTTAAGAAGAAAATTTTATTTTAATAAACTTTCAAATATTTAATGTTTTATTAGAATTAAAGAAACAATTTAAAATTGTTCAACAAATTTCTCTTTGCCTTGTTTCCACAAAAATTCATTAAAAATGGTATTGATCTCTTTTCTGGATCTTATTAACTTCTAACCGATATAGAATAGAATATTCTATATCGTTTAAGGTTGTCGCATTCAAATACTGAATAAAAAGTATGTTACCTGGAAACCCAAGCTGCATGAACTCGTGTTCCAGTCGCGACAAATAATCTTCTGTCATTGTGTCCCCAAGTCAATGCTGATACAGGACTCTGCATAAAAAAGCAAAATGTATTGAACAATATTGCTCTTCATAGTTATTAATACACGTTATATACAATACGTTCCACGATAAAATGTTGATTCCACGAAAAATGTGTTTACCAAAACCTCCCATTTTTTATTTTAGCTGTTCGCTACCTCTCATTTATAAACAGTTTTTCTCATATTTCACGTCATTCGTGGATTTACTCTTCATGTATTTATAATAGCTTTTTTATATATGAATGTATGCATCAAAATTATTATAATAGCTAAAAAATATAGTTCATTTTTTCTTCCAAATATTACACACTCGATTTAACTTAATATGATTTACATGACTAATCTTTCATCCAATTAATTATTTTGATTTTGATCATAAAAAAAGAAATTAAAACTATATCATAATCATTTTTTAATAACCAAAACTTTAACACAACACTTAAAAAATAAAAATATATATATAAGAAATATACATAAAAAGAAAGAGATACCTGTGTGTATGGAATTGCAGTTGTATAAATTAAAGTTCCGGTGTCTGAGTAGAACTTCAACAAGTTTGTGTATTCCTGGGGATAGGTTTGAAAAAAGAGATCGGGCACTTTCATGCCCGCAATCGCAAGTAATTTTCGCGAGTTACTCCACTCCGCGTGCAAAGGTGCTTTCAAATTTGTTTTTATGTTTATTGGCGACACATCATCAAATGACCTCAGCATTACTATGTTTCCGTCAGCCAGACATACTGCCAGTACATAACTTCGTTCATCTGTAAAAACAATTTTACGATTTATTTGGTTTATTAGAAAAATAATCGATTATTCAACCATTATAAATTTATATAATAAACCTGTGACTTCATCGTCGCCTTCTTCCATTTTGAATTTCTCTGCACTCCAGGCCATTGAAGTGACACCAGCACTTAATTGAACTTCTGATACCATTGCACCATGCACATCCATGACAATTAACTGCCCAGCTGTTGTTCCAAAATACACCTAAAATTTATTAAACTTATTTATACATCTTTGAGTAATAATCCATTTAACTACAGTTTAAATAATCTAATAATGTATTTAGTTGAACATATAAATGTATTTGTATTCATTTTTATTACTATACTCTAATAAAACGCATAACATACTTGTTGATCGTCCGGAGTCCATATTCCGCAAGTTATTATTGCTTTATCATTGAGCATAGACGACCAGTACCTTTGCCCTGCAACGCTACCGACCAGTACAAAGCCATCCTGTAGAATAATATATTGATAGTAAATATTTTAAGGAGTTGATTTTTTACTTTTAATATTTCATTATTTAAATGCTTTTTTATATTATATTTAAGTCATAATTTACAATTTTAATGAAAATT